>JAQQSW010011211.1:0-12814 GCA_028646575.1 Pseudocheirus occidentalis
GTACAACTGCATGAGCTGTTCATAGGACATGTCCAGCAGCTGATCCAGGTCCACGCCGCGGTAGGTGAACTTCCGGAAGGTTCGCTTCTTCTTCTGCTCCACTTCTGCCATCTTGTCTGCTTGCAGGAAAGGACCGCTCCCGCTTGCGCAGGCGCAGATATCGGCACCCCACGCCCATGATTCTTTATTCTATCTTGACACAGGCATTAAAACCCCTTGTCATCACATCCAGGTGATTGTTAGAAAAATCACTTTAATTAACACATGGCATCATTTTACAGACTTAGTTCCACTTCTCACCTTACCCTCCCTATCCAACATTGTTTTACACAGGGGTTGCTTCATAGAATTAAATCATTAAATTTATATTTGAAGATTGTGATTTCCATTGTATCGTTTATTATGTTTAAAGGCTTTCAATAATATTTCCCCTTACACATTGTGCATGTCAAATAAACCCTAATTCCTAATAAACACACTTGACTAACTGTATATCATAATATTAATTGGTCCATTTCTATGACAGCAAAATGTAACGTAAATCATCTATATATATGAACGGCACTCTTTGAAAATAGAAAAAAAATCTTCATTGCATAGTGGTGAATGCCTGGCAACCTCATGCCACCTTGTTTTTCCTATGCATTTTTCAACAGGTTCTACTAAATATCTACTGCATGTCCATTTTTTATTAAACATCTATTATACATCCAACAACTAAACTTTCCTCAAGAGAAAAAAAGTGGTATATGTGTTAGGGTCTTAATAATGGGTTCAAAGGCTTGACAGCTATTATGAAGTAGATAAATGTAACGGAGTACTAGAGAAAGAGAAAAGTGTGAAGTTGATAAAAATTCATATAAAAATTATTGTGGTGTCTTTGATGAGAAATGTTTCTAAACATTTAAATAGATGAATTTACTGGGAAATTTTAAGAGGTTTCTCCTGGCAAACATTTCATTAACCTGCATTGGATTAATTATGATAAGATTCGTATCAGGTTTATAACTTACATGATGCTGAGAGAAGAGGTGGTAAATAGCCTGGTTAAATTTTCTAAACATATAATATGAAACTTCCTAATCTGAGGCCCTCTTCTAGGGAGTAGATGGATAAATTTCCATGGGTCTGTTAACTTGGATGGGAAAAAATACATCAATTTTCTATTAAAGTCTACCTGAAATTAGAATTTCTTTAAATTACTAAAGTAGACAATCAGATACAAGAATATAAGAGCATTTGTTACTTTCACCAATGTAAATCACAGATATTTTCACAGTACATTAGAGTTGTCACATATTGATATTTCATTTACAATATTTACTGTCATTATAGTTATTAGATTAGTTGTTATGTTACATGTGGTTATTGGCATCTTATCTACAGACTATATTTTAATATAACTACTTTCTTTTGTTATCCTACACATTTTATTTTATACATTTAAAAACATCATCCTGAAAAAAATTAAAAGATATTCTGAAAAGGAGTCCAGGAGCTTCATGAGAATTCCAAAAGGATCCATGGCCAAAAAAATATTAATAATAATCCCCAGCGTAAACACTGTAACTCATTTTTCATTTATCCATTTAACAATTATGTGAGGTCCAGAACAATTACTGCACCAACAATGATTTCTATAATACTTCAAGTTTTCTAATTATTTTTTTTAATTTTCAGTTTCAAAGTAATATGATATCCATTATGCATGTAAAGTCATGCAAAATGTATTTTCATGGGTCATATAAAGAACAAGAAAAAATAAAGTGAAAAAAAGCTTCAGTTTTCACTCAGTTCTTTGGTTCTCTCTCTGAAGATAGAGAATATATATATTTTTAAATTAAAAGTCTTTCAGAAATGTCATAGTTCATTATATTTATCATGGTAGCTAAGTATTTCACAACTGTGCATGGTTACATTATTACTGATAATATGTACAATGTTCTTTTGGTTCTGTTCGGTTTACTTTACATCAGTTCATATAAATCCTCTTAGATTTTTTTTTCTGAAAACAATCTGTCATTTTTTATGACACAATAGTATTCTGTCATAATCCTATACACAATCTCTGAGCATCCCCTCGATTTCTCCTTCTTTGCCACCACAAAATGGAGTTCCTATAAATATTTTTGTACTTATATGCCCTTTTCCTTTTCCTTTGATCTCTTTAAAATATAGAACTAGCACAGTTATTGGTGGGGAAAAGTTTCCATGTCTCCTGTAGCATGTATCACTTTCATTTTCTGTCATGTTAGTCATTTTGATAAATCTGATGTGGTACCTCAGAATTGCTTTAATTTGCATTTCTCTAATTATTAGTAGTTAGATGACTTTTTCATATGACTATTGATGACTTTAATTTCTTCTTCTGAAAACTTCCTGTTCATATACTGTGACTATTAATCAACTGGGAAATGACTCTTATTTTTATAAACTTGGCTCAGTCCCTTACATATTTGAGAAATGAGACCTTTGTCAGAGAAACTTACCATAAAAACTTCCAGAGTTTCCTACTTTCCTTGTAAATTTGACTTCATTGGTTCTGTTTGTGCACAATATTTTTTGTTTGATATAATCAAAATTATCCATTCAGTTTCCTATGATCCTTGGTTTGTCTTGTTTGGGAATAAACACTACCCTTATTCATAGATCTAATGGGTAATTTTTTTTTCTATGCTGACCTAATTTGCTTGTGATATCATACTTTATTTCTACATCTTTTACCCATTTTGACCCTATCTTGGTATACAGTGTGAAATTTTAGTTTATACCTATTTTCTGCAGATTGCTTTACAGTTTTCCCAGCCGTTTTTTCAAATAGTGAATTATTGTCTCCATAATTTAAATCTTAAAAAAAACTAGATTACTGTAGTTATTTACTTCCATATATTATGTATCTAATTTATTCCAATGATCAACCAATCTATTTACTAGCCAGAACCATAGTGTTTTGATGATTACCACTTTGCGGAAGAGTTTGAAATCTGGTACTTCTAGGCTTCCTTCTTTATTTTTTATTGATTCCTTTGATATCCTTGATGAATTTTGTTATTTTTTTCTTGCTCTTTAAAGTATTCTTTATGTATGACACTAAATAAGTCAATTTACTTAGGTAGATTTTTCATTTTTATTATATTGTCTTGGCCTTCCCAGGAACAATTAATATTTCTCCAATTATTTAAATGTCTTTATTTCTATGAAAAGGTTTTTTGGGGTTTTTTTTTTTGATGTTCATATGGTTCCTGTATATGTCCTAGCAAGGAGACTCCTGAGTATTTTAGGCTGTCTACAATTATGCTAAATGGCATTTCACTTTCTATATCCTCCTGCTTTGTTTTTTTTGGTGGGGGGGCAGAGAATAATATAGAGAAATGTTGACAATTTGAGATTTTTTTTATTTTGTAAATTTCCATAAGTTTTTCAGGAGGGGTAGTTTTTCTCAATTCTTTAGGTTTTGTTAAGTGCGTCATCATATCAAGTATGAAGAGTGATAGCTTTCTTTTATCATTCCCTATTATTATTATCTCAATTTGCTTTTTCTCATTTTATTGCTATAGCTAACATCTGTAGTATAATATTGAATAACAGTGGTGATAATGAAGATCCTACCTTCACCTTGACCTTATTGGGAAGGCATCTAGTTTATCACCATTATAGATAATGGTTGTTTTTGCTTTTAGAGAGATACTACTTATCATTTGAAAGAAAGCTTCATTTATTTTTGTGGTTTCTAATGTTTTAAATAGGAATGAGTATTGTATTTTATCAAAAGCTTTTTCTGCATCTATTGAGATAACACTAGGATTTTTGTTTTGTTATTGATATGGCCAATTGTACCTAGAGTTTTCCTAATGCTAAACTAGATTTGCATTCCTGGTGTAAATCTCACCTGGTAATAATGTCTTATTCAAAGCTATTTTGTCCAATATTTTGTTAATAAAGTTGATAAGCCAAATGAAATGGATTAATACTTACAAAAGGTGAATACTGATAAGTGGTGAGCAAGTGGAGGCAGTTGAGTGTAGGTTATTCTTTTTAAGAACTTAGAAGAGTAAACTTTTCTTCTAGCATTCTTATTTTATTTTAAACCTTAAGTATTTTATTTTTCAAAATCACTTTCTTTAGTGCTTCCAAGAATTCTTCTTGGGCTTATATCCAGTCTGCTTTTTTGTTTTTTAGATATTTTCACATTGTTGTTTTCTTTGAAATGTATGCCTTGAGTTTTCCTGTCACCAGAGTAGCTTTTTAAGGTCAGATTTGTTTGTTTGTTTGTTAATTTTTTGCAGCCTATTTTTAAAAATTGAACTTTATGGTAGAGTTGAACTCTGTTCACTTGGCAGTGATCACTGTCTGAAATGTCAGATTTTTTTTATCCTTCTGTTTTCACAGCTACTATTAAGAATCTATATATTTTCAGGATTTTCAAGGTGATGTGATCCAGAGGCATGACTGTCCTGGTTTATTCTCTGATCATCATCCAGATAGGAGTCTTGCTCCCTTCCAAACATGAGCACTACTACTCCTCTCTAACCTGGAACTGTGACTGGGGTTTTTGCTTCCTTGTGACAACAAGCGTTCTACTGTGTTCTAAAATTGCAATGTAGGACTGGGTAATCAGCAATAGGGTTGTCAAACTAGGTCTTATCTTGCACCCAGTCTTTCTGTCACGGTGTGATGAGAGCTCTGAAAACTACTGCTTCTTCTGCTATTGCTGACTCAAGGTCCACACTGCACCCCAGGCCAGCATAGCAAATTGTTGTCTACCAGGCCTGGGACAAACTAAAGTGGAAAGTGTGTGTTGGGGGGGGTGTCATTTAATGAGTCTGGTCAATTTATGCAGCCATAAGAGATAATATGACCCCCAAATTATGGGCCTTTTCAAAAACCAATTCACTTCATCTGGGGATTTCTCAGTAGTATAAAATATTTTGTAAAGACTCAAAAGATTATTGGGAAAAAAGACATTCAATGAAGCATCTAAACAGATTCTGGAGTGAAAGAAACCTCAATAAGGCAGAGTGAAACGATTTTACAGAAAAGGTCTATCTCACTGGGATAAGAGGGGAGTGTAGCACAGAAGATACTGTGTCTGGGCAAACCAGCAGGAGGCTCTTAACTCACAACACAGATCAGCAACTAAGGCCCTTTGATCCTGGCTCAAAAGGACAGTTGTGAGGTCACCAGTCAAAGCACAGAAGGCAAACTACCAGCCCTGAAATACTCAACACAACAGGCATGACTAGGCTGGGACAAGTCAGTGTAGAGGGCATGCTGCCAGCACCTCAGGCCCTGGCACAGAAAGCCAGTCACCAGGCCCCTGATCCCTAGAATAAGAAGCTTGAGACAATGTCTCTTGTGTCCCAAGATTGGAGGTTACCTTTAAAAGTCATGAAATAGGGTGTGGGGGGATGGAGTCAAGATACTGGTGTAGAAGCAAGAAACTCCACAACTCCCCCCATAACTACCTCAAATACCTAGAAAATATGACTCTAAATAAATTTTAGAGCTCCAGACTCATAAAATGACAGAGAAACAGGGCTCCCACTGATGGCAGCCCAGCAAATGGACAGAAAGGGTTCATCACAGCATGCTGGAAGCAGAGCCCTTCCCCATGTGGTTTTAGCCCCAGGCTGTCCAGGAGAAGCCCCAGATTTCAGGAGAGCAGATCACCAGCAGCTGTGGCATTTTCCAGAATTACCAACCCATAAGAGCCAAGAGCAAAAGAAAAAGGTCAGTAGAACTTGACTAAATTTAGGGGAGAGGGTCCAGCCAATTGCCTCTAGAGTTAGAAGCAGTCTGAAATTGTAGCCCTGCAGCTGCCTCCAGGTGGCTGCTTCAGAAGCTCCTGGCCTGCAGATTGCAGGTTGGCCAAGAAAGCATTCAGAAGCTAAGCGCTTTTGCCTTGAGCTGCCTGGATTGGGATCGTGGTCTTGGGTGGTGGTCCTGAGGTGCATTTTCAGTGAGCCAAAGCTGGTGGGAGCCATAGAGAGAGCTTCTGAATAGCTCTGGCAGCTGGGAAAACCCCAGTAATTTGGGACAGAGCTCTCCCCTCTGAAAGCAGAGATCTACTGATCCCAAAAGTCAAGTAACTGACTGGCAACATGAGCAGGCAAGGGAAGCAAAGCAAACCCAGCAATCCAACTTTAGATTCCTTTTTGGGGGGAAAAAAGGATTAAAGCATGGAACGGGAGGAAGACAACACAGAACTCCCGCACCAAAAGCTTCCAAGAAAAATGTGGACTTGTTACAAGCCATAGAGGAGCTTAAGAAGGATTTTGAAAACCAAATAAGAGAAGTCAAGGGAAAATTGGGAAGGGAAATAAGAATGATGCAAGAAAATCATCAAAAGAGAGTCAACAACCTGACTGAAGAAAATAACACTTGAAAAAAAATACTAACTCAAATGGCAAAAGAGGCCCAATAAGCCAATGAGGAGAAGAATGCCGTCAAAAGTCGAATTTGCCTGATCGAAAACGAATCTCAAAAGCTTGCTGAAGAGAATAATTCCTTTAGAATTAGAGTAGAGCAAATGGAAGCAAATGACTTTATGAGAAATCAGAATACTATTGAACCAGCGGTTCTCAACCTGTGGACCATGACCCCTTTAGGGGTCATACAACCCTTTCACAGGGGTCACAGGTATCACCTAAGACCATGGAAAAAACACATATTTCCGATGGTTTTAGGAATTGAGACACCACTCCTCTATCCGTCTCCAGGCAGTTCCACCCACATGCAAATACTCCCACATATTAGTATTAAAGGTTCGCGGCATTAGGAAAGTTGAGAACCATTGTATTAAACAGATCCAAAGAAATGAAAAAAAAATAGAAGCCAATGTGAAATATCTCCTTGAAAAATCACTGACCTGGAAAATAGATCCAGGAGAGATAATTTAAAAACGACTGGACTACCTGAAACTCATGATCAAAAAAAGAACCTAGAAAGCATCCTTCAAGAATTCTCAAGGAAAATTGCCCAGATATTTTAGAACTATAGGGCACAATAAATCATGAAAATATTCACCCACCACATCTTGAAAAAGATCCCCAAAAGAAAACTCCTAGGGACATTATAGCCAGGTTGCAGAGTTCCCAGATCAAGGAGCAAATATTACAAGCTGCCAAGAAGAAATAATTTGAATACTGTGGAAACGCAATCAGGATAACCCAGGATCTAGTACCTTCTACATTAAGAGACTGAAGGGCCTGGAATATGATATTCCAGAGATCAAGGGAGCTAGGATAATGTTTCAGGGGAAAATATGGTCATTCAATATGGTGGAGGACTTTCAATCATTCTTGAGGTAAAAAACAGAACTGAATAGAATATTTGACATTCAAACATGAGAAGGTAAACATGGAAAAGAAATCATAAGGAACTTATCAAAGTTAAACTATTTACATGCCAACATGGACAAATGAGAATTGTAACTTCTGAAACTTTTCTCAATATGAGAATAGGTGAAGGGAATATAAATGTGTATGTATATATATATAATATACATAATATAAATTATTGAAGGGAAGTGAAGGGAATATAAATGTGTATATGTGTATATATATATGTATATATATATGTGTATGTATATATATATATGTATATGTGTGTGTGTTTATACATACCCATATGTATATATAGGATACATATGCATATGAATACATATGCAAGTATGTGAATATATATGTACATAGACAGAGGGCATAGGATCAATTGAATAGGAAGGGATGATATTTTAAAAGATAAAATTAAGAGGTGGGAGAGGAATAGAATGAAAGGAGACAGGGAGACACAGAATGAGTTCAATCTTTTCATATAGAAGAGGCAAGGGATAACTGTTACAATGGAGGGGAAGAACAGGAAGGCAAAAAGGGAATGTGTCAACTTTACTCTCATTGAATTTGGCTTAAGGAGTGTATCAGCAAGCACCCTAGCATACCCAGGGCAGCTGCTAGCACAGGTTCTTAGATTTTCTTTACTTAGACTTTCCTTTTCTAAAGGAAAACAACTCAAAATGGGTTAACAATCATTCTTTAATCAAACAAACATATCATTTATCTAGTTCAGGGGAAAAAGTCAGCATCCTGAACTCCAGAGAATACAAACCCGAGTTACAAGCACAAGTTACAAGCAGACCAAGAAACATATCAGCAGATGGGCTTCCAACCATCTGATCATCACATCCATTACCTATTCAAGTTACCAGAGAGAGAATCACCAACATCTGGGTTTTTCAACGCCAGGGGGGCTCAACGGCTTCCCAGAGTCTCCTCTGGTCAAATCACACAACTCTTCTCAAAGTGAGCCCCAAAGCAAAGCCTCACATCAGGGCATATATATATATACACACACACACATACATATACATATATATGTGTATATATATATACACATACATAAATATACATACACATACACATACACATATATGTATACATATATACATATATACATATACATATACATATACATGCATACATATATATATATGTATATGCTTCTCCTGGGTCAATCCTCTTGACTCACTGTCCAATTACAAAGTAACAAGGTGTGGCCATTCCCAAAAAACAAGCCTCCTGCCACAGGCTCCACCTGACAACCAAGTCAGGGAACATTCTCGGAGCCACTTAAGCAAAGAGGCTAAGGGCAGGAAAGAGCTTCAGATTCCCATTACAGGGAGGGAATTACATACACTCTAAAATGGGTATCTTGCCCTGCAGCAGAGTAGGGGGGAAGGGAATGAGAGCAGAGGTGATGGAGGGGAGGGCAGGTTGGGGGGAGGGTTGTTAGAAGTACACACTTCTGTAAAGGGACAGGGACAAGTAGAGAATAGAACAAGAGGAGGGTAGAATAGAAAGGAGGGAAATATCATAATTGTTACACAATATGTCCTTTGTGGAGGTGTTCTGTGTAACTACACACATACGGCCTATATTGAATTGCTTGTCTTTCCAGCAGGGGTGGGTGACAAGGGAGAAAGGGAAAGAATCTAGAATTTAAAGTTCTAAAATCATATATATGTTAAATATGTTTGTATGCACACACACACACATACACACACAGACACACACACACACACACACATACACACACATATTTATTTATTTATTTATTCATTCATTCATTTATTTATTTATTTATTTATTTATTGTTTACATGCAACTGGGAAATAAGATATACTGGCAGTGGGGTAGGCAGATCCATCTTGCTCCACCAGAAAGGCAGAAGGGTTATGGGGGAAGATATAGGAGAGAGGAGATTGGGGGAGGGGGAGGGGGCATACAGTGGGATCTCTGTTTTGGTGGGGTTAGGGAAAGATGGGGAGAAAATTTGTAACTCAAAATCTTGTGGAAATCAGTGATGTAAACTAAAAATAAACAAAGGTTAATTAAACAATCAAAAAAAATTATGAAATAGCCTAAAAATGAACAAAAAAATAACACAGAAAGGAGTCCCAACCATAGAAAGCTACTATGGCAACAGAGAAGATCAAAAGACAAACTGAAAAGAAGAAACCAATGTCAAAATGCCTGCATGCAAAGCTTCTAAGGTGAATATTAATTGATCTCAATCTCAAAAAGCCTTCTTGGAAGAGCTAAAAAATGATTATAAAATTCAAATAAATGAAGTGGAAGAAAAACTGGGAAAAGATATTGAAGTTATATGCAAGAGAGAGTCATTCTAGGCTTCTAGGATAAGAACTCACAATTTGACAAAAACTGCTTGGAAAAAATATAAAATAGTAAGGCAGAAGCTAGATATATACCATCAGCTTATACCATATACCAGGATAAGACCCATTTGGGTATATGATTTAGACATAAAGGGTGATACCATAAATAAATTAGGAGTTCAAAGATTAGTTTACCTGACAGATCTATGTAGAAAAGAAGAATTTATGACCAAACAAGAAATAGAGAGCATTATGAAATGCAAAACGGGTAATTTTGGTCACATTAAATGATTTTTTTTTGGTACAAACAAAACCAATGCAACCAAGATTAGAAGGAAAAAATGTTCTAAATTATTATTGATTAGAGAAATGCAAATTAAAACAACTTAGGGGCACCACCTCAGTTAAGCTAATATTACAGAAAAGGAAAATAATAAATATTGGAGAATATGTGGGGAAATTGATACACTAATGCATTGTTGGCAGAGTTGTGAATTGATCCAACTATTTTGGAACTATGCCCAAAGAGATATAAAACTATGCATACCTTTTGATCCAGCCATACCAGTACTAGGTATGCATTCAAAAGAGATAAAAAAAGGAAAGGGGCCCATACATATTTTAAAAAAAATTATAACAGCTCTTTTTGTGCTAGCAAAGAACTGGAAATTGAGAGGGTGCCCATCAATTGGAGAATAGCTGAATAAGTTGTCATATATGAATATAATGGAATATTATTGTTCTAAAAGAAATGATGAGCAGCTGGATTTCAGAAAAAGCTGGAATTACTTACATGAACTGTTTCTGAGGGAAGAGAGAAGAACCAAAAGAATTTTCTACGTAATAGCAGCAATATTTCACAATTGTCAACTCCAATAGACAGTTTTCAGCAGTACAATGACATAAGACAATTCCAAAAGATCCATGATAGAAAATGCTAACCACATCCAGAGAAAGAACTATAGAGTCTGAATGCAGATCAAAGCAGACTGTTTTTACTTTTGTTGTTGTGTTTTATTGTTGTTCTTTCTCATGGTTTTTCCTTTTTGTTCTGATTTTTCTTTCACAACATGAGTAATGTGGAAATATGTTTAACATGATTGTACATGTATAACCTATATCAGATTGCTCTCCTGAGGAGGGGAAAGGGGAGAGGGAGGGAGGAAAAAGTTGGAATCCAAAATCTTATTAAAAATGAATGTTGAAAACTATCTTTACATGTAATTGGAATAAAAAATACTATTGAGTGGGGAAGGTGGGAGTTTACCATAAGTCAGGTACTTTGCCAAGTGCTAAAATACAAATGCAAGGAAAAGGAAGCACAGCCCCTCCCCTCAAAGAGCTTAAAGCTTAATGGGGAAAAAAAATACATGAAAGTCAACAAAAACAACGTGTTTTGGGGGAGTCTGGAGAGTCAGAAGTGAACCTCAGACTAGAAGGACTGAACATGGTTAACCTAGGTTCTTCCTTAAAATGAAGATTCCCAGAGAAACTGACCAATTAGAGGAAGGGGATATAAGATGGAAGGGTATTCCTATGTGAGAAGACTACAGGGGGAAAGCAAAACTTTCAAGTTGGAAGGCTGCTGGCAAGAAATGGCAGAGATATTTTCCAAAATAAGAAGGCTTCTTAGGTGGAGTGGAGAAAGATTTCCAGAGAGTTACGAGTAGAATGCAAAAAGGAAAATTAACCAAATTAACATTAAGTAAAGAAAGAAAATCCATAATTATAGGTTATAGAAATAGAATACAGATTATAGAAATAAATCCAAATTAATATTGGATAAAGAGATGAAGTATATCATACATTTTCAAATTCCAATCCAGAAACAAAATCAGAAATTTTCAGAGTTGCAAGAAACTTCATAGTCTACTTCATTCAACCTATACCTAAACAAAAATCCCTTATACAATATAATTGGCATATTGAGGGTATTGAAGCCCTTCAAACTAACATTCATCCAATTTTTGCTTGAAATCTCCATTGTGGAGGATCCCAACACCTCCCAAGGAATCTCATTTCAGTTTGCCCTAGTTGAAATTATCACAATATTGTTTTTCCCCTTCCTTTCAAATCCTAGCTCAAATACTATCTTTAATAAATTGTATTTAATAACTTTTCCAACTGCATTACCCTTCCTTCATAACTACATTGCATTTATCATAAAACATTATCTCATTATATTTGTTCAGTATTCATTCTATGTGTACATATGTATGTTTGTAGGTATATGTGTACATGTGTATACAAATTTCTCCTCTCATAGAATCTAAGTTTATTGGAAGCAGAGTACACTTCTTTTATTATCCTTGTATCCCCACCCAACATCTAGCATAGTGCTTGGCACACAGTAAGTGCTTAATAAACATTTGATCATTTATATTTTGATTAATTTTATAAACCTTCATTTGCCTCTTTGCAACTTCTAGTTTCAATTACAGTTCTATCCTGTGTTGAAGCAAATGGTATCTAACACCTCTTTTATGTTATAGCCCATTAAGTACTTGAAGGTCTTGAGTCTTCTCTTGTCCAAGTAAAATATCACTGTGTGGAAAGAATCAGAATCTTTCAACATAACAGTGCTATCCTCTCAATATTTTCCAGTTTCTCACTCCCATTTCTAAACTGTGGCACTGAGAACTAAACAAAATGAACCATATATTAGTTCATTGGATAAAGTACAGTGAGATTATTACCTGCCTATTCCTGGACACCATGCTATTCTTAATGTGTCCTATGATTTTATTATCCTTCTGGGCAGTTGTAACACTTTGTTTACTCACACATAGTTATCAATACATTAAAATCCTTAGAGATACTTTCAGTTGTACTGCTACATAGACATGCATTCATCTTGGACTTATTAAATTTTATATTATTCTTGACTCATTGTTCCAATATACCAAAATAATTTTTGAATCCTGACTCTGCTGTTTTATAATTTAACCATTTATCTCAATATCATGCCCCCAGGAAGCTTGATAAGCACGCCATTTATGCCTTTATTCAAGACCTTGATAAAAATGTTAAATATCCCTGGGTCATATTCAGATTCTTTGGGCACTCCACTAGAAACCTCCTAAGTTGACATTGAACAAATCTTTCTTTCTTTCTTTCTTTCTTTTTCTTTCTTTCTTTCTT
>JAQQSW010011212.1:0-12814 GCA_028646575.1 Pseudocheirus occidentalis
GAGGAGGCATAGAGTAGTAGTAGTAGTGTAGTAGTAGTAGTAGTAGTAGTAGTAGTAGTAGTAGTAGTAGTCGTAGTAGTAGTAGTAGTAGAAGCGATGAGGTATAGGCTGTGGTACCCCCCCCCTTTTGAGCTTTCCTTGGATGTTTGAGGTATATACTCTGGGAAACCTCTTCAAGTCTGATTGTCATTAACTCCACCTGAAGTCCCTCCCCAAACTCATTACTGGAGTCAGACCTCATTGGCTCCTCCTGAAGACCCTTCCCCAGCTCCTCCTCTGAACCACCCCTAGACTCCTCTGTATATAAGACTCCATCTTCCCTACATATTTGTGAGAGCACCGTGGAATGGTTTGGCAGAGAATTCCCGTATGAGAGATCCACAGAATGCCCTAGAAGAGACTTGGTCTAGGTGAGAGCATCTTCGGATACCTTAGCAGAGACTTTCTCTGTAAGAATCTAACCCATATCTTTCAATAAACTATACTTTTTCTTTGGCTAAGAAGACTTGAGTGGAATTCTTTCAGCAGCACCCGGAGTGTTGGTATTTTGGGGTCTCAGGTAACACTAACCCTCTTTGGGTTCCTCTTCAGTAGCAGTAGTAATAGTGCTGGTGCTGGTGCTGGTAGAAATGGTATCAGTAGCAGCAGCAGCAGAAGCAGTAGTGTGGTGAGTGAAAGAATAAGTGACAGGAAACAAAGATTCAGGCTCCCAAGAATATCAGTTTATTAATCAGAGCATTCCAATTTCTTAATAAATGAGTACCAGGCTTTTCAAAGCTTTGGCACTGGACCCTGAACACAGGGGAAGACAGATTTTTATGAATTAAAAACTTTTAATCAAATAAGACCAGTAAATTAAAAGAAAACAATCAACCAAAGCACAAAATTAGGTAATCTGATTTCTAACTAGAGAAAACATATGGACTTTACAAGTTTGGAGGGGAAGAGTGAACAGATACTATTTCCTGAAATCAGAAAAAAGTGGTGTTCCACTCTATTCCACCCCCAACCCTGCCAAGCACCTGTATTCAATTGAAGGAACACAGGAATAATGAGTTATTGACCAATTTGGGGCCAGTTTTCAAATAAAACATAAAAATTGCTTGAGATTTGTAACTGTGAGAACTTCTTCTATCATAATAACCTAGGTCCATGGTTAAACAGCATGTATAAGAGGTCCAGTTTTCCAGATACACAGAGCAGAGATCAACCAATGCAATAAAATTTTCTGACAATTCTTATAATTAAATAAAGTTTTCTCAGAAGACAGAAATTGAAGTAGACTCAAGGAGACAGAGCTAGCCCTGAAATTGGGTCACAAGATGGAGTTAGTGTGGTTTATCTAATTCCCACTATCACTTGCTGTTCTAATCCTAGTAGTAGTAGTGGTTGTAGTTGTAGTAGTTGTGGTGGTGATATTAATGGTATTAATAGTAGTGGTGGTAGTAGTAGTGGTAATAGCAATGAAAATGCTTATAATTTGTATTTATGTAGTGTTTTCATTCAGCTTTTTTATGAGCAATTGACCCTCTACCTTATAGATCTCAGCTAGATTGGGATCAGCACCAGGTACTCTGCTGCTTAAAAGAAGCTTAATGACATTTGAAACCTCTTCTTCAGTAGGAACTTCAGCTAGGGAGGGATTGACTTGAACCTGAGGTAAACAGTCATTTGATTTCAGCATTGATAGATGATGGCCTGTCAAGAACACTATGGAAGTGTTCATTCCATCTCTCCAAGATCATTTCCTTATCACTAATCAATGTGACTCCATCAGCACTGAGTTGTTGAGATGAACCTTCAGGGCATCATAAAAGTGCTTTGATTGATACTGTCAGCATAAAATTTAATTTCATCTGTTTTTCTTCTAAGTCAAGAATCCTGGATTTCTCTAAGCTTCGCTTGTACTTTACTTTTGATAGAATTAAATGCTACCTTCTTAGAGATGGATAAACTATCCTGCTGGTAAACCCTGTGGAGTTCACATTGTTCGTTTAACAGTTTCAGAATTTTCCCATGATTTTCATCAAGCCAGTCTTGACGTTTGTGAGTATTCTGACCCAGCTGAGTAAATGCTGTGCTATACACCAAATCTTGGAAAGCTGCTTACTCCTTTTCTGTTCCATTGTTGCCAACTGTGTGTTGGCTCAACTTTTTCTCCACATTAGTGACAAATTGTTCTTGCTCAGAGCAGCACTATAATCTGTTGAAGTTAATTTGTCTGGTAGTCATTTTGGCTTAGGGCTGCCACTTTTGTCGAATGTGTATATTTAGCTTGGAGAGGATAAGTCTATGATCACTCCAGCACTCTGTGATAACACATTGCATTCATCATTCTCACAATTAAAACCAAGGAAACACAGGTGCTACATAAGCTAGCACCACACCATCCATATGTGTAACCAATGGTTTTAGCAAATGGAGAAGTTTTGAATGCTGTGGATAAGTTCACTTACCTTGGTAGTGTATTTTCCAGGGATGTGTGCATTGATACTGAGGTTGATGCACAAAGCTCTCAATGTTTGGGAGGCCCTGAAGGAAAGTATGGGAGAGAAATGGTATTAGACTGACAGAGCCATTGTGCTGACTCATCGTTGTATACCTGTGAAACATGTAACATCTATGGGCCCAATGCAAGGAAACTGAATCACTTTCATTTGAATTGTTGTACGCAGATTCTGAAGATCACCTAGCAAGATAGGATAAGAGATACTGAGGTCCTCAAACTAAACTGCCAAACATTCAAATTCTACTTCAGAGAGAACAACTCCAATGGGCTGACCATGCTACGTGAATGTCAAATATACTATTGCATAAAATACTATTTTATGGAGAAGTCACACGAGGAAAGATTTCACATGGTAGTCAGAAGAAGCAAGGACACTCCCAAGGACTCTCTTAAGGACTTTAGAATTGATTGCATGACATTAGAGACACTAGCACAGGACTGCTCAGCATGGCATGTCTTCATCAGAGAAGGTGTTGTGCTCTGCGAGCACAGCAGAACTGAAATTGCTGAAGATAAATGTGAGATATGCAAATTTAGAGAATTCATCATGTATTATTTGTTCCCCACCTATGATAGAGCGTTCTGAGCTCATGTTGGTATATGAGTTGAGTGGGCCACATTGTAACTTGACTCTAACTTAATGATGTCATTTTGGTCCTCTGTGAGAATGAAGGATAACAACCATACAGTCTTTTAAGATTTGAAAATCTCTTGGCATATGTCACCTCATTTGGTCGTAACAAAAACCATCTCATTTAGAGGATTTTGTTACCCTCATTTTATAGATGATTAAAACAAGGTACAGAGAAGTCAGGTGATTTCCCATGTTCAGATACCTAGCGAGCGCCTGAAACAGGACTGTAACTTAGTTTGTCTGATTCAAAGTCCTACATCCTATCCACTCTGCAGCTTAGCTACGTCCTGTGTTTTGAAAATGTGAGCATACTTAGTCATTTACTCTAAGTACAGCTTCACATATATGGTTATTCCATTTTAGAGATGCAGCTGCTCTTCCCTCATTTCTGGCCCACTTTCTATGTCAGCCCTCGGTGAAGTCAGGCCATGATTTCTGGCTCCTAAAAGGGATCAGAACTTTTCATCAAATCTTGATGTACACCTGCACTACTCATACAAGGCAAGGTATGGTGACTGTCAAATATTTTTTGTTTATACCTAGATACTGAGCATATATACAGAACAGTGCAGGGAAGGGGAAGGAGGTAATCCTAACTAGAAGGAAAATGGCACAAATGAACTTGGACAGCTTTGGCTACACCTAGGGACTTTAAACTTAAGTCTCTCCTGTTTCTTCTGCCTCTGTTTCTCCATGTTCAGGAAAAAATAGCAGAGTAAGTAGCAAGCACCCTATAATTCCTGACTTCCATCCTCCTCCTACTGCATTGTACTAGAATCCCAAGTGTACAGGAGCAGAAGCACGTAGAAATCAGAAGTGGCCCAGTCCTGCTGATGGCACTTCATCCTGCATAGCAAGATGCAGGAGAAGTATCTTTCTTCTGGCTTTCAATTCTCAGGAGTCTGCAAAGTAATAATCAGTCAGAGGTCTCCAAAACTGTCAAATCTGAGTGAACATCTAATTAAGTCTTCTACCCCAAATATAATTCTATAAGGAGAGGGAACCAGGGTACTAGGATTATACTTTTATGCTTACCTTTTCTTCCAAATTCGAAACTTAGAGATCAAATACAGTAATTAATCATTACTCCAATTATTGTTACTGATGGCCCTTCAAATAATTTTCTCTCTGTCTCTGTCCCTTTCTCTTTTTGTCTTTCTTTCTCTGTCAGAGAGGCAAAGAACAAAAACAGAAACTACTTTCAAGGAGCTTAAAAACTAATGTGGGAGACAAATATGTCTAACAGCTTTTAAATAAAATATTAACAAGGCAACATATTTGAAAGATTATACACAATGATTATATTGCGTTTATGCTACTGGGCCTGGAATCATGAAGACTTGAGTTCAAATCTGGCCTCAGAAACTTACTAGCTTTGCGAACCCTAATAATTCACTTCATCCTATTTGCCGCAGTTTTCATCATCTACAAAATGAGATGGAGAAAGAAGTGACAAACCACTACAGTATTTTTGCAAAGAAAACCCCAAATGGGGTCACAAAGTGTCAGATGTGTCTGAAACGATTGAAAAATAGCATCAATAAGAATGCAGCATTCTTTCGACTTCAACATGTCTTTCAAGATATATTGCAAATATATTAAATTATGTTAAAATATAAATAAAATAAACATATGACTATATCAAGGGATGACAGAGTCTTTTGACAAAATCCAACCCTCCCTTGTCTTAAATATATTAGGAAGCTTAGCAAGAAATGGAACTTTCTTTAACCTAGTAAATAATACCTATCTAAATCCATGTGCACTAATTATATAATGAAGAAAAGTTAGAGGCCTTTCCAATGAAATCATGGTTAAAGGAAGGATGCTCATTATTGACTCTATGATTTCATATAGTTCTTGAAATGCTAGCTACTGCATTAAGAGAAGAAAGAGAGAAGGAATGATAGTAGACAAACAAGAAAAAAGGCATCACTTTTTGTAGGTGCTAACATGATTTCCTTAAAAAAACCCAAAGAGTCAAATAAAACATTCAAGTAAGGATACATTCAGCAAAGTTTTGGTATACTAAATTAGTTCACCTAAATAATCAACATTCTTGTATTTCACCAAATAAACTCAGAAAGAAGAACTAGAAAGAGAAACTACATTCAAAGTAATGACAGAATCTGTTTAATATTTGGATGTGTATTTGCCCTAGTGCAACAGAATGAATCCAAGTATAAAACATTCTGCCAAAAAAAGATGGCTTAAATACTGGGATGAATATTAATTGCTCATGAATAGGTGGAGCTATGACAATAAAAATGACAACACTGTTTAATTTACTTAAACCATACTATACTAATCAGATTGCCAAAGTGTTATATATCTATATGTACAGAAATAACAATGAATATCATGTGAAAGAAGAAAAAGTCAAGGTAATAATGAAAAGAAAGTGGTAAGGGAGGGGCCTGTCAGTATAAGATCATGAACTATATTATAAATCAATAATCATTGAAATGACTTGGTACTGTGTAAGTTATTGAGAAGTTTGTCAGTGAAATGGATTAAGACATCTAATATGTAAGAGCAAACAATCCTAGTAACATAGTGTTTGATAAACTGAAAGACTCCATTTACTGAGGGAAGGACTCAATATTAAAGAAAAATGTTAGGAAAATGTTTGTCAAAAATTGTTTTGAACCAATGTCTTACATTATATACTAAGATAATCTCCAAATACACACTTAACTTAGATACACATGGTCACAACCTAACCAAATGAGAGCTCCAAGGAAGAAAATACCTTTAAGATCTATGAATGGGAGAAGGTTTCAGGACTAATCAGGCAACAGATAGAATCATAGAAAACAAAATGTAAAACTGTGGTTCTATAAAATTAGGCAGTCAGTCAATAAACATTTATTAAAGACCTATCATGTCAGGCACTGTGCTAAGGTCTGGGGATACACATATGATAAATAAAACACTCTCCTAGCCCTCATAGAGCAGAAGAGAACCTACAAAAAGAAGTTGAAAAGTAGGGGGAAGCTTCAGGAAAGGTTCTCCACAGGGGAATAATAGGAAATATAGCCAGTAGGGAAATGTAATTATTTGAGCTGAGTTATCTTCTTCTATGAAGGTTTTCAGGTTCATGGCTTGGCCCTCCAATCACTGAGTCAGAGGGGAGGATTAAGTAGAATATCAAGGCTGATGCAATCTTGAAGGATGAGATGATTTTTCCAGTGATGAAGCTTTTAGGCCATGGTGGAAAATTCAGCCAGAGAGGTCCCAAAGCAGTGCACTCAAGTGAAAAATAAGATGTTGGTTTTGCAGATACAAATCCCTTATATGTAAAAGAAGAAAGGAAAAATAACGAAGAGCATTTTTACAAGGAATTGTTCTGCTAAAGGTCACATATTTAAGCTATCTAATGAATGGATTCAAATTTATAAATCTGAAGATGGTGGCATAGAAACAGGAAGCTCAGCAGCTCCCACATGGCCACCTCAAATACCTATAAAACAAATTTTAGGGCTCCAGAAATCACAAAAATGCAGAAAATCACACCTCCCACTGAAGGCAGCTCAGCAGGTAGGGCTCATTGCAACATGCTGGGAGCTGGAAACCAGCCCAGCCTGAAACCGTGGCCTGGCCCTAGGGTAGCCAGGACGAGCCACAGCTGGAGCATTCAGGAGAGTGGATCAGCAGCAGCTGTGGAAGTTTAAAGAACTACCAACCCGTAATAAACAAGGACAAAGTGAAAGGTCAGTGGAACTCCACTAAATTTGGGGGAGAAAAGCAGTCTGGCCAAACTGCCTTCAGGGCAAGAAATTGGCAGAAGCAGCGGCTCTGAAGCTGCCTCCACATGACAGCTTCAGAGCTCTCGGCCTGCAGACTGCAGGGGGGGCAAGCAATATTTCAGAGGCTAAGTGCCCTTGTGTTGAGTGGCCTGGAAACCGAACGTGGTCTTGGGTGGTGGTCCTGGGGTGCAATTTCAGTGAGCCAAATCTGGTTGGGAATGCAGTGGCCTCATAATAGCTACAGCAGCTGCAGAACCCCCAATGATTTGGGATACAACTTTGCCCTCTGGAAAAATAGTTCCAGAGAACTAAAAAGTCACGTAATTCACTGGCAACATGAGCAGGCAAAGGAAGCAAAGTAATGACAGCAATCAAACTCTAGATTCCTTTTTGGGGGACAAAAAGGATCAAAGCATGGAATGGAAGGAAGACAACACATTCAGAACTCCCACACCAAAAGCTTCCAAGAAACATGTAGACTGCCTACAAGCCATAGAACAGCTGAAGAATGATTTTTAAAACCAAATAAGAGAAGTCAAGGAAAAATTGGGAAGAGAAATGAGAATGATGCAAGAAAATGATGAAAAGAGAGCCAACAAGAAAAGAAAATAACACCTTAAAATAGATTAACTCAAGTGGCAAAAGAGGCCTAAAAAGCCAATGAGGGGAAGAATGCCTTAATAAGTCAGATTTTCCAGATGGAAAAAGTGCTGTGGCTAGCAAGTCTGGGCCTAGCTACCAACTGAGTGAAATAAAAGGAGACAGAGACAGAGAGAGTTTCTAGCTGAATAAAGGAAAAAGGGAGAGAGACAGGGATGTATTCCATAGTCTGTTTATTGCAGACCTATTTCATACAGAGCCAAAGATACATGGAAGATACAAGGTTTATATACCCTTAGCAGAATGCAAGGAACCACCCTTGGTCTCAAACTTTCTCTACCCCAACCCAAAGCCAATCATTCTTTAAGCTCTTTATCCTGGGACCATGTCCAGAGGCACAAACAGGGTTTTGCAATCAAGACTTGCAAATTAACTCAGTACTTTCTTTAGATATTCATGAAACCAATGAGATCATCCACCTAACAAGATTACACTTTCCTTGCATATCTGCCTAATGACCTTTGTAGAACTGGGGAGCTAATGTGGCCAAGGACCCTGAGAGTCTTGGCCTACAACAGAAAAAGAATCTCAAAAGCTTGCTGAAGAGAATAATTCCTTCAGAATTAGAGTGGAGCAAATGGAAGCAAATGACTTTATGAGAAATCACGATACTAATAAAAAGATCCAAACAAATGAAAAAAATAGAAGGCAATGTGAAACATCCTTGAAAAAAAACCCTGTTATGGAAAACAGATCCAGGAGAGATAATTTCAAAATTATTGGACTACCCAAAAGCCATGATCAAAAAAAGAACCTAAAAAACACTCTTCAAGTAATTCTCAAGGAAAATCTCACTGATATTTTAGAACCAGAGAGCAAAGTAGAACTTGAAGGAATTCACAGACCACCTCTTGAAAAAGATCCCCAAAAGAAAACTCCTAGGAATGTTATAGCCAGATTCTAGAGTCTCTAGATCAAGGAGAAAATATTACAAGCTGCCAAGAAGAAACAATTTGAGTACTGGGGAAACACAATTGGGATAAAGCAGGATGTAGCAGCTTCTACATTAAGGGATTGAAGGCCCTGGTATGTGATATTCTGGCAATTAAGGCAGCTAGGATTAAAAAAAACAAGAATCACCTACCCAGCAAAATTGAATATAATGTTCCAGGGGAAAATATGGTCATTTGGTGAGGTGGAGGACTTTCAAACGTTGTTGCTGAAAAAACCAGAACTGAAAAGAAAATTTGACACAAGAAGCATGAGAAGGTAAACATGGAAAAGAAGTCATAAGGAACTTATCAAAGTGAACTATTTACATGCCAACATGAAAAAACAATAATTGTAACTTATGAAACTTTTCTCAGTATGAGGATAGCTGAAGGGAATACAAATGTATATATACACATACATGCACATATGTCTATATAGGTGGGTTTATACATGGGTATGAACACATATCTGAGTATGGGTATATATGAGTGCATAGAGGGCAAAGGATAAATTGAATAGGAAGGGACAATACTTTAACTCGTGAAATTCTGAGGTGGGAGAGAATTAGAACAAGAGGAGACAGGGAGAGACAGAATGGGGTTAATCCTCTCATACAGAAGAGCCAAAGGATAATTGTTACAATGGAGAGGAAGAACAGGAAGGCAAAAGGGAAAGGGTCAACCTTTCTCTTATTGAATTTGACTTAGGGAAGGAATGACAGAAACTATTAAATGGGTATCTTGTCACACAGGAGAGTGGGAGGGGATGGGTATGAGAGGTGGGATGATGGAGGGGAGGACATGGTAGGGGGGAGGGTGGTTAGAAACACACACTTCTGTAAACGGATAGTGTAGAGAATAGAACAAGATGGGGGAGTGAGATAGGAAGGTGGGGTTTATAATCAGTCTCTCAAAATATGTCCACTGTGGAGATGTCCTACATAATTACACATGTACAGCCTGTATTAAATTGCTTGTCCTTCCAGTTGGGTTGGGTGACGAGGGAGGAGGGGAAAGAATCTAGAATTTAAAGTTATATAATCAAATGTTAAATATATATGTATATGTTTGTATATATATATGTATATATATATACACATACACATGTGTATATATATATACACATACACATATACATATATATATACTATTATTATTATTAACTATATGCAACTGCTAATTAAGATAAACAAGCACTTGGCTAGGGAGAGC
This sequence comes from Pseudocheirus occidentalis, assembly GCA_028646575.1. NCBI lineage: Eukaryota > Metazoa > Chordata > Mammalia > Diprotodontia > Pseudocheiridae > Pseudocheirus > Pseudocheirus occidentalis. Next base: position 9,697 of record JAQQSW010011212.1, read on the forward strand.
CATTCTACCCTACTGGAAAGTCAGAGGGGTGATGGGGGAGGATATAGGAGACAGCAGATTGGGGGAGGGGTTATACAGTGGGATAGGTCTGTTTTGAGGGTTGGGTAGGGGAAACATGGGGAGAAAATTTGTAACTCAAAAATCTCGTGGAAATGAATGATGCAAACAATAAAATAAAGAAATTAAATTTTTGAAAAAAGGAAAACAATTATAAATCTAAGAGCAATTCCTTGATAGTCAAAGATATTAGCAAACATTTCTGAAAGGACGAAATCTAAGCTCTCCACAACCACTTGAAAAATGCTCGAAATCACTAAGCATTAGAAAAACTAAAATAAAGCAACTCTAGGAGCTGTGGATGAACAGGAATGCCAGTGTGCTGTGGGTGGAAGTACAAGGTGATCTGGCTATTCTGGAAAGCAATTTGCAAGTGTGATCCCAAACATTATTAACTTGTAGATGCCCTTTGACACTTATATACCACTGCTGGACTTATCCCTCAAAGAAAGTCGAAATAGATTGAGATACACAACAATATCTATAGCAAGACTCTTTTCATGGTAGCCAAAATGTGTAAGTTAAGGTGATATCCTCCCAGTGGAGGATGGCTCAAAAGTTTACGATTTATGAATGTAATGGAATGTTATTGTGTCATAAGAAATGAAAAAAAAGGGCAGTTTCTGAAGAACTTAAAAATACCTCTCTGATTGATGTAGAGTGAAGTAAGCCAAAGAAACAGCAGAATAATTTAAACAGAGACAATAACATTATTGAGAAAAGACCATTTTGAAGGACAGAACTCTGATCAATGCTGTGATAAACCTCAAATCTAAAAGGTTAAAGACAACAGATACCACTGAGTCTTGTCAGATACGTAATTAACTTACAGTGTGGAGACATACACAGTTTGAGACATGACCAATGTGGGGATTTCTTTTGTGACCTGTACATGTTTGTAGGGAGAGTTTTTTTGTTTGTTGAATTAGAAGGAGGAGGGACAAGCTGATATAAAATCATAAATTGTGAAAAGAGTGATTTTTTGAAATTGACGTTAGACTCTTTGGTGAATTCTTGCAAATCATTGTCCTTTCAAGCTGACACCTGTGTTGAATTAGAGGCCAAAGGGAGCCACAGCACATATAGGTCAGCTCCTTCTCAGCCACTTAAATTCTCAGAGTTGCCTGGGGCACAGAGAGGTTAAGCTCCTTGCCCCCGGTGGCAGAATGAAATGTCAGAGTCAGGATATGAATGTGTCTTCCTGGCTTTTAGGTTGGCTGTCTACCCACAATGCAACACTGCCTCTCATTAAAACTTAGCCATTGTGAACATTCATCTTCTGGGAATGATTTAAAAATTTTTTTTAGAAACAGCCGTTGTGGGGCAGAGCCAAGATGGCGGAGTAAAGGCAGGGACACGCCTGCGCTAGAGCCCCCAACCCTTCTGAACACCTTTAAATAATCCCCTAAAACCAATTCTGGAGCAGCAGAACTCACAGGAGGACAGAGTGAAACCATTTTCCAGTCCCTGACCCTCAGAACGTGGGCAGGAAAGTCCTGTTGGGGTGAGAGTGCCGCAGCCCAGAGCAGGCTGCAGCCCCAGCCCCCCTAGTGGGCCTTGGGAGCCCCTTGACAGCAGCGGCTCCCCAAGCTCTCAGCTCCCTGGACCTTAACGGCTCCCTTTGCTGGCCCTGGGGCAGAGCTCTGTCGCTTTGCCCAGACTCAGACCCAGGTCGCAGTCCAGGCCAAGGACGAGCACTGCTACATCAGAGCTGGGGGTCACAGGGGAGCAGGGACCCTCCTTGCAATTCCAGGGTAGAAAAGAGTGCTTGTGGTTGCTCAGAGACCAGAGCACAGGCCAGTAGAGGAGTGAACAGTCCACCTTAGAGCATACCACTGTAATGGTCAAGTGAAATTTCGAGTATTAACAGAATGACCACGGAATCCAATTAAAAGTTTTAAGGAGGGGGTGGCTAGGTGGCGCAGTGAATAGAGCACCGGCCCTGGAGTCAGGAGGACCTGAGTTCAAATCCGGCCTCAGACACTTAAGACAAAAACTAGCTTTGTGACTTTGGGCAAGTCACTTAACCCCAACTGCCCTCCAAAAAGCAATAAATAAATAAATAAATAAAATTTTAAGGAGCTTTAATAGAAATTAATTTAGCCATGGCGATTGTCTCTCATGCCAATCAATAGAGAGCAGTGGGGTAGTGCAGAAATGCAGGGTCTTTTATACCATATAGTCTCATTTTTGGAGGTGCAAGTAAGTTGCTGAGGTAAGGGAGTTTGTGATTACAGGGCATAAGAAGAGAGGGGTACGGGGTATGATGACCTGGGCACGTAGGAGAAGAAAAATGCAGACCTAGATGGGTTCCCACACCCCAGCCTGGCTCATAGGCAGGTTCATTGTCTTCTAACTTGCTGATTTTTAATTTCTCAAAGTATCACTTAACTATTTCCTGGCTACTTCATTCTTAAGTCCATGAAGTTTCTATTTAACTAGTTCCTGCCCATTTCATTCCTTCCTTTTGTTTTTGGAAAGAATCCAGTCATGGATTCCTGGTTGCTTATGGCTGTTCAATGTGTAGCAGGACCATGGGTATGACAGACTGAACCCACTTCTGCACATAGCCTCAGAGGGAGGGGTTGGCTAATGATGTTCATTCTGGGTGATCAATCAACCAGAGATTCAAACCAATTAGTCCCTTATACCTGGGCAGTTTCTCTTTCTTTACCATGCTGCCGTACCAAAAAAGGACAATTTTTGAGTGGTTTGCATGGAGACAACAGGCTTTTCCCGGGGCCACACAAAGATCTCTTTGCTTAGGGAATAAGAGATCCGGCCCTCACCAATTTTGCAGCACAACCTCAGCCAAGGAATCTGAGATTTTCAGATAGGAAATTTTTCCAATTCTCTTGCACCTTGTATTTAAGTTAGTACATTTAGGGCTTTCTGTGGACAGGGTGGTCATGCTCACAGCAGTGGACCCAGCAATGCCCAGTCCTACCAGGAGAGGAACAGGGGAATGAGGATAGGGGCTCATGCTGCTTGGGTAGACAAACCAAAATGCTCCCAGCCCCATTCCCCGGAATAAAAGAAAACCTAGGGTAGGACATAAACC
>JAQQSW010011213.1:0-12814 GCA_028646575.1 Pseudocheirus occidentalis
AGCATCCACAAACATCAAGACAAGATCCTCCACCAGCAAAAAGAGTATGATTTGCTGAAGGCTTAGATGATGATTAGCATTTTTAGCAATAAAGCATTCTTAAATTAAGGTATGTACATATTTTAGACATACCATTCCATACTTAATAGATAACTATATAGTGTAAACATAACTTTTATATGCACTGGGAAGCCAAAAAAATGTGACTCACTTTATTGTGATATTTGCTTTATTTCAGTGACCTAGAACCAAACTTGCAATATTTTTTTAGTATACTTGTAGAGGGTATGAAAAGGTCAAATAAAGGTTGTTGGTCTTGTTTGTTAGTTTGCTTTTAAGAAATAATGTAGAAATTTGGTTCTTTTTATGAAAAGTGAATTTGGAGGTATTAAAGATGAGAGAAGGATATAGGTCATGCGGTCATGCTTTGATTCATGACCAGTTTTTATACCTGGGCTTAGTCTTTGAAAGGGAGGACACAGATGGAAAACAAAAGCTAAAAGCTTGACCAGAGAAGAAGGCATTAAGGTACATATGTACTTGGTTTCCTGGAAAAGAAGCCTGCATAACTGCATGGCCCCTCTGGGGAACCATGTGCTTAGATAATCATGTGCTCCCCAGAAAAGGAGGGAATGATATAGTATGGTAATGCTCTATGGTAATATGATAAAGATTGTAGATGATAGAGGCAGTTGGTGGAATCATTACTGGCACAGTGAGCACCTCCTGGGCCAAGCTCAGAACTGTATCTGGCGGCTGCGGTAACATCATCCAGTGGCAATCTAGTGCCTTTGGCAGAGCAACAAAGGAGTTCCTGGTTAAGTAATGGCATTTCTGAGCCCAGACTCCTGGATCCAGAGGAAGAATACCAGAGCCAAGGACATCAAGGGACAAAGCCACAATATGGAGCAATAAATCTGATTTTTAAACAATTTTTGCTGTTGCTATGGTAGCACCTACCTCTGAAGGTTGTTGAGGATCAAGTGGGGTGATAACTGTGAAGCATTTAGCCCAGTGCCTGGAACATAGTGCTATATGAATGTTAGTTGTTGTTGTTCTGTGAACTGTATAGATCTTAGCAACACTATGTGAAGGGGTCCTCAACTCCAAAGTAGTATCCTCAGGTTAGTGGATGGTATAAATCCCGGGGGAGTTAGGGTTACTAGAAAAGGTAACCATAAATTAAAGTGAAATGTTCTAAAAGGAAATCTAGGTGGGGAGATGAGCTAAGGAATACAATTATATGAAAAAAACAAAATAACAAACCATTTTAACCCAGTCCATGGAGGCTTAGAGTTTTGGTTCTGGGCCAAAGTTTCTCAAGTTTGGGTTTATCCAACCTCCTGGACATAGTTTTGTTTTTCTTCTCTCCCCTGTGTTTCTGGAATATATCTCTTCCTATACTTTCTTGTTTGCAAGTCTGTGTAATCCCCATCTCTGTAGATTTTGCCATCTGGAACAACCTTGTCCCTATTTCTCTGCCTCATTGCTTCTCATTCTCCTTTCAAATCCCACCTGAAAACATTCTTCTTTCTGCCCTTTGCCTCATAATTTTTTTTCTTCCCCGACTGTTATTTCCACTTTTTGTAACCATTATGATCCAATTGTATGAAGCACTTAGGGACAGAGACAGTTGTATGGTACAAAAATAAAGCTGCAATGTAATCACATGTAGAACTTTGCATATTCATATCATTCTTAAAACTTAATAAAATTTAACTAATGAGTCTTCAAAATATCCCCTGGAGAGATTCTTAGATACATCTTTCAAATGCAACAAGAGGAAATATAGACAATTTGAATAATGGAAGGTCACAGACAGAAAAAGAAATCAGGGCCCCTGAGTTCTTGGCCTTTTTCTATAGCTTGCAACCTCAATAAGCATTATGCATTCACACCTAGCCAGAAGGCAATTCCTTCCTCCATCTCTTTTGCTTCTATGATGAGACACAGTGTGTAACACAAACCCCTATTCCTCTTCACCATAAAGGTGAATCATTGTGGCATTAAGGTCTTTTACTGTCAAGAGATATTGAAAATAGCCTCCTAGACTATATAGCCTGTCAGGTCCCTTGGAAGCTGAGAGTGAGAAATGATAAAGGCTAGATGTAACTTGGGAATACAGACACTCTCTTCCCTCCAGCTGTGTGAGCTGCATCAAGAGAGTTATTTGGTTTCCAAGTGTATTTTGTTAACAGAGAGGCATCTCACATGCATGAAGACAGGATCTCCTTTTGAAATTACGAGGGTCCTTGTTTTTCCTTTATGAAAATTTCCTTTCCATTGTCAGCAAAGGGATTTTGAGTAGGGAGCTGTAATTTTCCACTCTCTGCCAAGTCTAATCCTAATGACTCTTCAAGGTCTGGTTCAAGTCCTTGAAATATTCCTTAACTTTCCCTCTCCATGGCACTGGGATTCATGCTAAACAGTTTAGCATGAGTTTGTCCTCTATTTCACCAGCCTTATTTGCTCAATTAGATGATGAAGTTCTTGAATTAGGGACTTTTTTGTATCAGCATAGCACTTAATTTGATGTTGAACACGTTCAGCTCAATTGAATTCAATTCAACATTTATTAAGCACCTATTGGATTAAGAACACTGCACTAGATTTGAGGAGAAAAACAAATGTAAAAAGGGTACCTTATACTCCATAACCCTGATAAATGTAACTTACATGACAAAACTACACCCAGATACTTTTATCAGGTGAGAAAACCTCTTCCTTGACAGTCAATTAATCAAAGGTGAAAACAGATATGGACAAGGCCTGTATGCCTTTATTGAATCATCAATCAATCAAAAGAGCCATAAAGTAGATGTGAACAAGTGCTTAATCAATTTGAGAGGAGTAAAATACGTTAAAATTCAATGAAATCTGATGGTGCTACACCAGAAAAATAATAGGATAGGTTGAAAAAATTAGACATATTATTGACATGTATATGTATATGTATATGTATATGTATACGTATATGTATATGTATATGTAAGACACAGGTAACAGGAAGCATCCAAGTGTACCCAGGACGCCTGCTAGCACAGGTTCTTTGATCTGCTTTTCTAAAGGAAACCAACTCAAAAAGGATTTATCAGTCTTACTTTAATCAAACATATATCATTTACCTAGTTCAGGGGAAAAAGTCAGCACTCTGAACTTTAGAGAATAAGGCAGAAGTTACAAGCAAAAAAAAAATACAGACAGAGAAAACAGTACAACTCAACAAATGAACAGACAGGGCTTCTAGCTGTCTTACCATCATGTACATATAGACAGTGAGTTACCAGACAGAGAAACACCAACATCTGGGTTTTCAACATTGGGGGGCTCAATGGCTGCCCAGAGTCTCAACTGACCAAATCACCCAACTCTTCCTAAAGTGATACCCAAAGCAAAACCTCAACTCAGATGTGTATGTGTATGTGTATGTATGTGTGTGTGTGTGTGTATGTATATCCTTTTCCAGGGTCAGAAAACATCACAACCCCCATGACCCACTGCCTAATTACAAAATAACAAGGTAAGGGTCTTCCTGAAAAACAAGCCTCCCCTAAGCAAGTTTCTCCTACTGGGCTCTGCTCCACCCTTCAGCAAACTCTTTCCACCACAGGCTCCGTATGACTATATTCTGCTTATTAGGGAGTAGAGTATATTTTTAAATCAGAGAAGGTCCTGAAATTCCCTTAGGCTTATTAAGGGTCAGGGAAGGTCTTCAAATTCCCATTCCCACTACAACATATCATTGAATATATGTTCATGTATACACACGTGTGTATATATGTATGCATACATATATTCACACATAACTTTTTCTCTCCTCTTGATGAAATATGTCATGTATACACACACACACGCACACACATATACATAACATACCAATAAGCCGAGCTTCAAGAATACTTTAAGGAGCTAGTCTAAAGCCTGTGCTAGGGTAGTAGGTAGTGGAAGGAGGAAGATTGAATCTACCTTCTCACCTGCTATCTTTATTCCAGTTCAACCTTTGACTGGATGATAATCTTGTGAATTTTGAAAGACTGGAAGATCTGGACTGCCCAATAGGCCTAATAGCAGTACACCAGGAGCAGCAGTGGCCTAAGCATGAAGCACACATATACCAAAGGAAGGCAGATTTCATTTTGGGGTCAGATCCTTTTTAAGGCTAAAAGAGGTACAACTATGAACTCTACAAAACACTTACCCTTGGAGCCAAGCAGAGAGTGATATCTTGGGGAACTTTATGATGACTCCATGAAGGGGGAAAGAAAGACTTCCACCCAAACAGCAGCTGGGAGATACCCCTTTACCTCTAAACTATGTGCTCTCTAAGCTAAATTCCCCTGAATTCTATGTGTGCACATGAGAAAGTATATCCCAGACTTTGGAGGGGAGAGAATGTTTTTGTACAACTTGTTCATAGTATACCACATTATTAAATACCTTTTTCAAAGAACTACTTACTTCAGAATGGTTAATGGATCTTGGAAGCATACCAGATGGGGGCTCATAAGAAATAATACTTTATAACTTCAACTCTTCAGGATTACCTTAGAACCTTGATAACAAATGCAGCTAAGCCTTTTGAGATCTTGGCCTGATGAGTGAAGAGAGAGGAAAATAACTCTAGAAGGGTGCTATACAAAGTTTTTTTTATAAGATATTGCTCTTGTTTTCATGGAGTCTGTAATTTACCACATTAACAAATAACCATATTACAAAATAATGCACGGTAAATGAATAAAGAATGCATAGGTACATTGTTACGTGAAATCTGTGGCAGGAAACAATAATAGCCAGCTATGGGACATCTAATAGGGAATCAATTAGTATTCATTGACTAAAAGAGATTATTTTCCTTGCTGAGAATTGCCTCACAACACAAACAAATCTATAGAGAAAATAATTTAGAAAGCAGGAGGCTAAATATTTGAGTCAATCTGCTGGGAAAAAAGAAAGATGCATACAGTAAACCTTCTGAAAGTGGAAGACTTCTAAAACAATTGGTAGTTCATTTATGGGGGGCTCACTAAGAAACAAGGACACAAGGAAAGGAAGGTGTTCTAGGGTTGCTATATGTACCAGTGGAGGGAACGTCAACAACAATGTAATGGTGTATTTATTAAAGCACCACAGAGAATCGGAAGGCAAAACTGCCTCATTTCTTTAGAACCATCATGTTTCATCTCTTCCCATCCTGGTACTTTTAAACTATAGAGGTAAATGAATTTATGATAGTACTGTATGACAGTACTGTAAAGCACGATATTGCTGTTATATATTTAACATTTGGAGCCTGGATTTTCCAGCATGCTTCCCCCCCTAAAATAAAATGTGGGTTATTTTATTATTAAATTTATTTATTTGTTATTAAACAGTTCAAATCAATGCTTAAATTGATCCATCATCCATTCACCTACCCACCAATCTGTCTATCCATTTAGATATATAATCTATTTATGCATTTTCATCTATCATCTGTTTATCTATACCAACCCAAAACTGAAACAAAGAAGGCAGTGAGATCTGACTGAAAGATAAATATTTTGTTTTCTAAAAAAAATCAACTAGAGAAGAAAAGAATTTCTCTTTAAATTATTAATTATTAGTTATTAGTAGTAAGAATTCTTAGTGGTGCAATTAGATTAGCTTAGAAAGTAGTACTTATTCACAAGGAAACTTTTATGTTCCTCAAATGATCTATTCTTAGGAAGCAGGAATTTGGAAAAAAAAAAAAGTAAGGATGATGGTAGCTCACACTATTATAGACTCTCGCAATCAGAAGTGACCTTGGAGAGCTCATAGCCTAGTCTCTCAATGCAGTGTCATGTCTATGACACTCATTACATGTAGGCATCTCTTCACTGCCATCCAGTAAGTGGTTTTAAGACATCATTTGAACATCAATCAAGAAGCATGTAATAAGGTCTTACTATGTTCCAGCTACTGTGCTGAGAACTGGGGATACAACAAAAAGCAAAATCATGGTCTCTGCACATTCCATTTTTGCATAACTCTGTTAAAAATTAGATTTATTCAGCTGAAATATGCCTCCTTTTTAACATCTATCCATCATTTCTAATTCTGCCCCTCAGACTTCTGCAGTATAAATGGGGTGCCTCTTCCACAAAATTGTTCTCCAGATACTTGAAGACATCTTGTTTGGCCCCTTGACATCAGTGTTTACAGAAAAAAAAGCCCAAATATTTTTTATGTCACTGATTCAAAATCAAAGTGCAGAAATATGAAATAGAAATTCTGGTCCCAGTCCATTTCGGGAAATTAACTTTCAATTTCAGCTAAAGGTTTGATTTTCCTATGTACTTAAAAACTGTCCATTCCAAAGTTGATTATTTTTGATAATATCTGGGAGGAGGTATCTCTGAAAAGAATATGAAACTAGAGGGTCCAACTAAGCCCAATCAACCAGGATGATCCTATTACCAAGTTTTGAGAAGGAAAAGAAATCTCAGAGAGTCTGGTCCTACTATAAGAAATAAGCTTGAGGAAGAAAAGAAAAAAAACCTGAGCCATTTTTGCTGCTCACCAGAGGTTATCCTTCTTGCAGTGACTCAAGTCATGCTCTTATTGATGCCTTACTTCAAACACTGCCACAGACCAGAGTCAAAAGCAGTGGGAAAGGATAAAGCTGCTAGGAAAAGCAAAAATAATTTCAAAATATTTTTTCAACATTGATGTATTAAAGTTGTTTCTCTCTCCTCTTGATGAAATATTTTGGTGTGTGTTTCCTAATTCTGTATTAGAAGAATGAATACAATTTCAGGCTTACAATTAGAGTCTCATTGTGAACTTTATGAGCATAACCAACATGTTCCCTGTGTCAGCTTGTGACTCCCCAGAGTACTCTTTGCATGAGGAGTGCTCAGTTGCTGACTTACTGACATGTTTCAAATCTATAAAATGAGTTGAAATTCCAAAAGAGTAATAGATCCACAGGGACTTAATTATGAAATGCTAGTTTGTTTATAGACATTTCTAGTTTATTAAGTTACCTTTCTTTTCATGCTTATATTTTATTCCTTCCTTCCCTCCATACTTTCTTCCTTCCTTCCTTCCTTCCTTCCTTCCTTCCTTCCTTCCTTCCTTCCTTCCTTCCTTCCCTCCATACTTCCTTCCTTCCTTCCTGCTAGAAAATTATAGAGAATTTAGATTTTGAAATTTATCATAGACCCTTCAAAAAGGCTAAATAGAAGGCTTTCTTAGATGAAGATGGAGATTGGAGCAATGTTTAAATAGAACATTTATTTTAAATTTGAATTTTATAAAAAATTTATAAAGTAGAAATGATATCCATTTGCTAAGTAAAGAGATTATTCTCTTAGTATATGTTAGATTGCACTGAAATCCCAGGAATATGCTAATGGCAAGTTATTTATAGGCATGCCAAACATAATTTTGAGACATTGATTTAGACTTACATTGCTCTATTTACCTGTCTCAACCTCTTCATACACACACACATACATGATAGAAATAATGTCTCAGGCCAGTTTACTGTAAGATATTTAAAGGGTTAAGTTAATGAAAAGGATGCCATCATTATTTATAGGCTCTGAAAGAAAAAAATGATATAGCCTCTGATTATTCTTATATACCAAGGATTAGATACATTATTAGAGTGAAAAAAAATTAAAAGTAATTGTAAGATGGCACCCCAAATAAGCAAACAGTAGCATTTGTAATGATTATTTGAAGTTAAACATAGTAGCAAGGACTAAGGACACAGCTCTCAAGGACTGTTTTTTGTCATTTGAAGAAGAGATAAAAGCTCCCAGTAGTTCATGGTTTTTATTTCTGCATTCCAAACACCAGGGGGCAACATAGTACTTGAACTTAAAAATCTAACTCCATTTTGTAACCCACTCATTATCATCAATTAACATCTGCAGATGCTGGCCATGATTTTAGGTATATTTTATCTCAGCTTGTCTCTACTTTCATAAAATATGCCGTGTGTATCCATTTTCCAAATGAATCATTAAACTTTATTTTGAGGTTTCTTGATTCACATTTTAAAGTACATTCAATGGCTAGAGCTGCCCCACCAGATCAGTTATAACACAAACTTGGCTATTACTATTCACTGCAGATTTAGCCCATGGCCTTTCTAAGTGACAGGGAAGCCAAATCTCTTGGCCGTGTCTAATTCTATACATATGTATAGAAATAGCTTCAGGAGAAAAAGGACTGAACAAAAGCCAAGGAGCAAATTAGTTTGTAATATGGATGAAAGTTGAGCAAAGCAGCAGAAACGAGGGACACCAAGAACCAAGTGAAAGGTCAGGGAGATGGTCTGTTAAATCTCACAAGCTGAAATAAATCAAAAGCACATGGTTAGAAATGTTTCATCATGACCTTGTAAAGAGTCAAAATTGACCCTAGTGAATGTAGTCTTTATATAGCTTTTCTCCAATATCCTCTACTATGGGGAACTGTTATTTATTCTATCTCTACAATAAAAAAGATGAGGGAGGTTTTCTTTTACCCATTGATAGAAACTGGCACAATCCCAAACCTCTGATCCAGGCTTAATTTTTATCTTTTTTTGTCTTTTGGAGGCAATTGAGATTAAGTGATTTTCCCAGTCCTCTTGACTCCATAACTGGCGCTCTATCCATTTCACCACCTTACTTCCCCTTGATCCAGGTTTAATTTAATTAAAAATAAAAAGTTACCCGGGGCAGTGAATAGAGCACCGACCCTAGAGTCAGGAGGACCTTAGTTCAAATCCCTCCTCAGACACTTAATACCACACTAGCTGTGTGACCTTGGGCAAGTCACTTAACCCCAATTGCCCTGCCTTCACCCCTTAAAAAAGAGTTACCCTCCCATATTCTTGTCTGTAATTGTCTGAGTCATTTTTATCAGTACATTGATGTTTGTAAGTTGGTTTCTAGGAAGAGGGAAGTAAGGAAGCCAATGATTAAGTCAACCTGACAAATATTTCTTGGCAGTAATTAAGTAGCTCCTATTGGCATAAGAGATTGCCTGGCATAAAAATCTACATATGGACAAAGAATACAGTGCAGAGAATCAGAGGCATTGAAGTTTAAACAAATATCTACTCCACATTCCTCTTTCCCCCCCAAACCCTCTGTTGACCAATGTATGGGCAACATGCCCATTTCTATCCTACAATCAAAATAAAAATTTATTTTGCCAAAAATAAAACCCTGACAAAAAATTTAAAATTAAAATATCCCAATATTTCAATTATTTTCCAAAAAGAGAACTTGCACCCAACCATGCATGCACATTCATTTTTTCTTATATTTATATGTTTTTATATTCACATACTAGTCCTGGAGAGGTAGCTATTTTTAAATTTAAAATGGTGATTGCAGCTGAGGAGGTGATTTCATTCTCTTTCTTGGTGTTTTGCAGCCTCCCCCACCATCATGTTTAAAAGTAGGAGTGAAAAGCCAAACAGAAAAATTTATTTGCATCAGTTTACACAGAGACCCATAGAATGATCAGGCTCACATTTCTTCCCTCCTTTATTACATAAAAGATAAGTCATGCCTGAGAGGAGAAAAATATAATGAGATTATTTGGAATTTAAATTGTATAATGTCATTTTATCCTATCATAAAACAGGTAGGGTTAAGGCAATGGAAAACAGAAAATTGAATGAGGTTGTTTAGGATTCAGAGGAGTGTTGCTGTCGTTCATGTGACCAAGCACAGTAAATCGTGTGTCTCTTGGATGTCTTCATGATGTGCTCAGCAATGGCTAGCATTCATTCTAAAGTAATTTGGAGCCTGAAGGCCCAATTCTATAGTCTTTATGGATCTATGACCCCCATTAAAGCCAGACATGTGAGTATGAAGACAGGAAGATAACACACAGCATACAGAATAATACAAGCCTGTGCCTTATTTATATGGAATACAGCTTCACTAGAAGACAGACATGGTTTAAATTCATGTGAGCTCTTTGAGAGAGAAGGGAGAAGTTCTCTTTGAGAGAGCACTGCTGCCTTTTACATGCAGCGTTTGGTAGGACATTAGCCAAAGTCACAGAATACTCCCACAGATGGGAATAGTATTTTAATAACTGAGGACAGTGATCACAAAATTTATCAAAGGTTCTGGCCAAAGACTTGCATTTGAGAGAAGAGACAGAGTAACTAATAGGGTAGAGCAGTGGACACAATAACAAACAACATGTTGGTGAATGAATGAATGAAAAACAAAGTGCTAGGCATGTAAATAGAAAAAGTGAGGTAATCCTTGCTTTCAAAGAGCTAACACTCTAATTGGGGGACGATATCAAATAAAAGGAAGTTCAGCTTAAAAGTAGGTAGAAAGGGCCAGAAGTTCTAGTGTAGATGCAAAGGCCCAGGGGTTTTTAGGTTGGTCAGTAGGTCAAATGACAGTGCTAGAAAATGATAAGGTATACAAGCAGGCCAGATGGCAAGGCCTGGAGGATCTTAGGATGTGGTGGCATTGCAACCTAGGTGGCAATGATCCTGCAGTTCTCTGGAAGGAGTAGAGGGAATTACTCCCATTTCATATAAGCTGTATGGACAAACACTTCAGTTGGGCTCTGGACTTTTCCAGACTTTTTCTGGGGGGGGGTTGTTTGAGGGGAAATGATAAGGTTCCTTTGGTAGTGGGATCCAGGGGGGCCTTTGAGCAAGAAAAGAGGGAGAGAAGTGATATGATACATAGAGTGGTAGTATAAGTCAGAAACAGGAACATGCAAAGTGGTGTGCCTTTTTCTTGGGGATGGATGCTAATTCTATTCACTCTTTCTTGTGATGAGTTAGCTTCAGTCAGATGAGGCCAAAGGTCTCCATCAGTGACTGAAAAGAGAAGCATAGAAAAAGCAACTTCCTTGGTGTAGCTAGGTGGTGCAATGAGTAGAGCACTGGCCCTGGAGTCAGGAGGGCATGAGTTCAAATTCGGCCTCAGACACTTAACACTTACTAGCTGTGTGACCTTGGGCAAGTCACTTAACCCCAATTGCCCTACCTTCCCCCTCCAAGAAAAAAAAAACAAAACAACATCAACATCTAAACCTTTTGAATTCCAATTCTTCACTTCCTATGCTCTGAGTGAAGGCCTTGGCTCTAGATCTTCTTTACCGATGAATGATGAACCCTTCCAAGGGGAGAATAGGTCAAACATCCTATGAAACTGTTGTTGCATTTCTTTGCCCGCTCAAGGAAAGGTTAAGACTGTACACTTCCCAGAACTCCTCAATCCAATTGGATCCTTTGTTTGGGGTGACTTCCAGGGTGTAAAAGAATGGTACAGCTTGTAGTCTGGAAATGTTTGTGTTTCTTATTGTGCATTATGACCTTGTTATTTAGTGCCACTTATTTACTTATTGATTCTTTGCTAGGAGTAAAAATATTTCATGCAGTATTCCATCATGTTTATCTCTTGAGGGGAAGCAGTTCCATTAGGTCAGGGTCACATGACCTAGTGCTCATTGAAATACAGCTTGCTCAAAAGGGGGCATAGGATTCAGAGCTGATTTTGATTAGATAAATCCACAAATGCACACATCTCTGGAAATTATCATTCAAGGTGAAAGGCTGAGCTGAGGGATGAAAGGTCTTAGATTATCAGGTAACCATAAAAAGGTTAGCATTTGCTAGTCACTTCCACCCTCTCTGGCACCACCAGTGTGGATCTCCCCAAGGGTTTCCTATCACTACTATCTGATGGTTAAATTAAGAAATGATCACTTGTATCAGCAAGCATCCTAGCACACCCAGGCTGGCTGCTAGCACAGGTTCTTAGATCTCCTTTTTTAAAGGAAAGCAACTCAAAATGGGTTAACAATCTTACTTTAATCAATAAAACATATATCATTTACCTAGTTCAGGGAAAAATGTCAGCACCCTGAACTTCAGAGAATACAAACACAAGTTAAAAGCAGATAAAGAAACAGATCAGCAGACAGGGTTCCAGTTGTCTGACCATTACATCCATACCTAGTTAGTCACCAGAGAGAAAAGCACCAACATCTGGGTTTTTCAAAGCCAGTGGGGCTCAACGGTGTCCCAGAGTCTCATCTGGTCAAATCACACAACTCTTTCCAAAGTGAGCCCCAAAGCAAAACCTCACATCAGGGTATAGAGAGCCTTCTCCTAGATCAGAGAATGTCACAGCCCTCTTGACCCACTGCCCAATCACAAAGTAATAAGGTGCGGGCATTCCTGAAGAATAAGCCTCCTGCCACAGGCTCCATGTAACCACATTCAGCCTATTAGGGGGCAGGGTATATTTTCAAATCAGGGAAGGTTCTCAGAGCCACTTAAGCCTATCAAAGGGCCTAGGAGCAGGGAAGATCTCAGATTACCATAACATCACTCTGAAAGCTTACTCATTTTAATGACAGATTTGAATCCCTATTCAAACAGTTTTGCAGCAATATGTGTGTATGTGGGGTGGTGGTGGTGAGGGGACTTCAAGAAAATAAGCATAGGCCCCTGAAGAGCGCTGCATTGTGGGAGCTCCTTCCTTTCTTAATTCCCGGCCGTCTTGGTGGCAGGTCTCTGGCTGAGAGTCCTCCCGCGCCGCAGGCAGGAAGATGGTGGCCGCAAAGAAGACGAAAAAGTCGCTGGAGTCCATCAATTCGAGGCTCCAGCTGGTCATGAAAAGTGACAAATATATGCTAGGCTACAAACAGACCCTGAAAATGATCAGACAAGGCAAAGCCAAATTGGTCATCTTAGCCACCATCTGCCCAGCCTTGAGGAAATCAGAGATTGAATATTACGCTATGTTGGCCAAAACTGGCGTGCATTACTATAGTGGCAATAACATTGAACTGGGTACAGCAT
>JAQQSW010011214.1:0-12814 GCA_028646575.1 Pseudocheirus occidentalis
TTCCTTCCTTCCTATGCATCCATACATCCATCCATACATCCATCCATCCATCCTCTCTCTCTCTCTCTCTGTCTTTCTGTCTCTCTGTCTCTGTCTCTCTCTGTCTCTCTGTCTCTCTCTCTGTCTCTGTCTCTCTGTCTCTGTCTCTCTGTCTCTGTCTCTGTCTCTGTCTCTCTCTGTCTCTGTCTCTCTCTGTCTCTGTCTCTGTCTCTGTCTCTGTCTCTGTCTCTCTCTCTGTCTCTCTCTCTCTCTCTCTCTCTCTCCCTCTCTGTTTTGTATGGATACTATCTGTGAATAATGAATTGGTCCCAGGTTGAATAGAAGAAAGAATGTGTATAGTCATTGAGATCACACTGATCCAGGCCCTTGTCAACTTACATCTAGACTATTACTATAGTCTACTGGTTGAGTTTCCTGCCTAAAATCTCTTCTCGCCCCAGTCCATCCGCCACTCAATTGTCAAAGTGATCTTCCTAAAGTACAGGCTTGATTATGTGACCCTCTATTCAATAAGTTGATGTGTGTCTCCCTGTCACCTCTATATCAACTATAAAATCCTTTGCAATTAAAGGCCTTTGCAAGCTAGTCTTCTTCTGTTTCAGCCTTCTTACGTTATTCCTCACTATGTAATCTTTGATCCAATGATACAGGCCACCGTACTCTTCCATCTTCAAATGTTGGGTGTCTTCACTGGTTGTTCCCTATACCTGGAATTTTCTCACTCCTCACTTCCACCTCCTGGCTTCTCTGGATTCCTTCACATCCCAGTTAGAACTCTCCTTTTACAAGAAGCCTTTCCCAGTCCCCCCTTAATGCTAGTACCTTTCCTCTGAGATTATCTCCAGGAAGATTCATCATAGACTACAAGCCTTAGAAACACTCCACTGGCTCCTTGGAAGGAGGTCATATAACCTGGCCCAAGGTATGGGTTTCCATACTGAAGCTATAGTTACAGAGAGAAGCAAATTCTTTGAGTTCTTTTTTCTTTTTTGGAGTAGGAATGCAGGGCAATTGGGTTTAAGTGACTTGCCCAAGGTCACACAGCTAGTAAGTGTGTCAAGTGTCTGAGGCCATATTTGAACCCTGGTCCTCCTGACTTCATGGACAGCGCTCTATGTACTGTGCCATCTAGTTGTCCCCCAAAAGCAGATTCTTAAGATGCTTAATGGTGTCCTTGAACTTAGCCCATTACAGAGAAATCTAGAAATGATGCAACAACCAGTCCAGGGAGAATGAACCTGACACCTCTGGACAGAGCTTGGGAAAAATGTATCAGAAAGAAGGGACAAGAAAACTTAAAAAAAACAAACTTAAATCCCTTGCATTGTGTGGCACAACGGACTGGGGTAAGTTAACAAGATCTTTCTACACTTGAAGAATTTACATTTTTTAAAATTTTAAGCTAAGTGGTAGGAACCCTGTCTAAGAAAAGGGAAGGTGGTGACAGTGAGAAACCAGGAGAATGTACTAGTGGACTCTTTCTCTGGTCTTGCTGGTCACACAAACTAGGATTTACTGGAAACCATATCACACTTCTTAAGTTTTAGATTTGAAGAAGCCCAATGTTGCTTTTCATTAGTGTTCTCCAAAGGGCAAACTGATGTTTTTTGTTTGTAGTTAGGTATCATTCACATCATAGGCAATGATTCCAAATATTTTATTATAAAGTTAGAGGAAACTGAACAATATAGAGGCCAACTGAGCAAATAAAAAGCAGAACTAGACTTAAAATATAAGTTCAGCACATTTCCTCTGTTTCACATGACTTCTTACAGTGGTATCAGTGTCTTTTAAACAAGAAACAAATAAAATAAATAAATTATAAAAAATAAAAATTGTTCTGCTTATTATAGAAATGTTAAAAAACAAAAATAAAAATTTAAGTTCTTTTGTATTCTAAATGCAGCATAGCACAGTGGAAAGAATGTCTGACTTAAGAGTCAAAAGTTCAAATCTCAGTTCTGCTACTTCCGCTCATGGGTAACCCTGAATAATTCATTTATTTTATTTTGGCCTCCTTGGTAAAATGACAGAATTGTACTAATCTCTGAACTTTCTTATGGCTGCAATGCTTTTTAATATATGTAAACATTCTGTTTTTTATTTTTCTTTTGGCATTTTTCTGTATTTTTCAAATGCCAAAAGTAGCAAATTCTACCTAGCTATTTTAAAAACAACTAGCAGAAGTTTAAGAGACTTTAGGTGTCCCAGACCATGAATATTTTACCCCATAGCTCTTAATTCTTTTAGGGAAGAATTGGCTTAAATTTCAGACTTAAAATTTAAAAAAAAGTTATATCCATATTAAAATCATGTCCCTTGTTAAAGCAATTTGTATTTGTAGGTGAGTGTCTATGTAAGTCCTATTATGGGTCAAGTTAATCGTTCATTACGTTAGTTTTATTCAATTTGAATTTTTGTGTTTCTCTGGTAGTTCTCTGTATGTGAAGCATTGCCCTCTATTGGATGGCTGCTGCAATTGACAAGACTCGGAAGAAAGATTCTTCTTTGTTTAATATGCTTTTATTCAATTCAATTTCATTAAGTTTGTTAAGAACAGACTACTTGCAAGTTCATGTGCTAAGTTCTGGGGATACAAAGATTGTTGGTATTTGTCCTTCGTTCTTGAATAGGACCATGACATCAGGAAGGTGATGCCATCTCCTTTGGGTCCAGTGGCAAGATACAGATCATGACAACTGGAGATGGCCCCAGATGCAAAGGGAGGTTTTGGCCTTTTTAAGCCAAGGTCTTTCTTAGTTCTCAATTTTCTTGAGGCAATGCCCATTCAGTGATTAAAGCTAGGTAAGAAATGAGGCAAAGAATGGCCTCTGTGATACAGCCCCTCCTTTCAAAGGTCTTGGAGGATCATCTACTTAAAACTGGAATAGATCTTAGAGATCTTTGAATCCAACTCCTTTATTTTACCCACATGTGGAAACTGAGGTCCATAGAAGTCAAAGGACTTGCTCAGTTACAAACATGGTATTCAAAGCCATCTCTTCTTGACTGTAAGTCCACAGTTGTATATTTTATACCCCAGTGTTTCTTAAGGTCTTATAATTTCTATGTCCCCCAAATTCTTTATCTTTCTTATTTTCTTCATTGAAGGTTTATACACCTATCTGTGAAAGAATAATTTCCCTCCCTCCATTTATTCTCTTACTTTTTCTAAAGGAGTCCTATTTATGAGAAGAGCAGAAACTGGGTGGAGAGCATGCCTTGACTTCTCTGTAGTGACACCTTCTTAATTAGAATTCTGTTTTGTTGGTGGTATGCTTGGCTCCAGAGAGCCAATGGTTAAATTTTTAGTGCAAGCATTTACTTGGAAATGGCAAGCATTGCAAATTAGGGCTTGCTTTGTTGTTTTGTTGTTTGTCTAGTCTTAAGAAAGAGATAAACTGTTAATAATACAAATCAGATTTAAATATGTGTCACATGCATGGAAAGCTATTTGTTAAACATTTGCCAGAACTCCCCCAATAGTCTCTGGGCACACAGAATAGTCTGAAATGGAAAGATATTGACTGTATTCCCCTTCCCCTTGCTGACTGTGGGTGTGTAACCTTCCCCCCTGTATACTGGGAATTGAGAACCTGAGTGCCTTTGATCTTAAGATCATAGACTTACAGAGTGAAGGTACTTTAAAGGTCTTTGAGTCCAACCCCTTCATTTTATATAGAGGGAAAGTAAGGCCAGAGAGGCAAAGTTACTTTCCTTGGGTTTCATGGCTAATAAGTGATAGGACCAGGATTTAAATTCAGATCTTTTGATTTCAAATTCATTGTCTTTTCTACTACACTGCTTTCCTTTGAGGGAAAAGTTTGTCTACATATGAACTGATTAATGAAGAAAAATAGTTTTTACTTTAAAGAGAAAATATCAGGAATGATGGGAAAACTAGATGGAAACTGAGCCCCCCAAATGGAAAAATCACAAATAATGTGTAAGTGGTAACCTACAGAATAGTTAGCTGGCCTCATTTCAGTCTCAGAGTAATAGCGAATTTCCCTTCTTTTAGTTAGGGCTTCTGCTTCAGGGTTTTGGCATTTTATTCCCACCAGGATTGTTGAGAACTTTGGTGCCTGTGGCCTTTGGGTACCCACATGACTATGAGGCATAATATCAGTTCTCCCTGACCAAGAACCAACCCACACAGCAAAGAAATAGCCCATCATGCCCTTAAATGAAATTCAAGATTTACTGGAGAATTGGAAATAAACACCAACGTTCTTCACATGGACTTATGGCCATGCTAGATTTATCATGGACATTCTGACGCTGTATTCCTCTTTAAAAAATGTTTAACTTATATTCCAAATGGAATCACTAAAGCATGATTTTGAAGATAGTTCAAGAAGTCCCTTTAAGGAAAGTGAGGCACTGGGCCTGTGGTCTTTGCCTTAATAGCTTTTCTCATAGTTGTCTACTTTGAGTTTTCTCTAGGGTAGGGAACCAACTTCTGCTCCCATGAAACCCATGTTTACATGCAACTTTTTATCCTCCTGGGAGTTTTCAGTGGGGTAAGATATTTTTTTTCTCAAAGGTAATTAGATTTAAACCTTGGAAATCAGAGTTTGAGCTGGTTGGGACAGATGGGACATGAGAATCAATGTAAACAAATTTTCCCTGAAATTTTTTTCTCTTTTCTTGTTTAATAAACATATTAATTTTATTTATTTATATTTATGTATTTATTTATTATTTATTATTAATTTTATTTATTTATTTTTTATTTATAAATTCCATTTATTTATTTATTTAATTTATTTAATTAATTAATTTATTTTCCCTATCCTTGGCTTGGTGGAAGAAGTTGGAAGGCTTTTCAAAGTTGTCTATCCCCATCAAGTCCATGGTCATTTACCAATTTTATATCAAGAAGAAGTTGGTATAACAGATAGAGAGTTATCTTGAGGAATATGAGTTCAAGGTCTTCCTCTGACACATCCTGACCACGTGACCCTGGGCAAGTCACTTAAACTCTTAGACTATAAGTCATTGAAAAGGTGCCCATAAGCATTTGTAAAGGGAGTTTTTTTTTTTTTTTTACTGGTTCTTCCTACATTAGAGTCACAGTTTAGGTCCAAGACAAAAAAGTACTGAAGTTAACCTTTATTTTGTCCTCAAATAAGGAACAAGTCAAAGTCTTTGCTGCTTCTTAAGGATATCCCAAATGTAGGTATTCTGAGATCTTTGAAATGATCACTGATACCTGAATATGAACCTCATTTGCTTCAGAAAGGACACAAGTGGGATAATGGATTGGTTTAGAGAAAACAGTAGTCTATATAACCTCTGTTCTAGTTGAGTGCTGTTGGAGCTTTCATGGGACTGTGTTAGGTATGTTCCAATTAAATGCTTTTCTTGGGCCTATTTTGATTCCTTTGCTAAAAATAGAAAAATTTTTACCAGGGGAAAATATTTTAGGAGTATGTATTTGTAAGTACAGTCATACCATTACTGTGACAGGCCAGCCCTTGCCACTATTGGGATAGGCAAAGGTGGGAGGAAGGAACATCCTCAAGAAAAACACTATGGCCATGGGACCCTTATTTGGCATCTGTGTGAAGGGGTAGGTTGGGTGATAGGACTGTGGGTGTTGGTGACTGTCAGTGCATGATCAAATAGTGAGTAAATATAAAAATAGGGATTTGAACCCAGCTCTGCTAATTCTCAAGTTCAGGGCTCTTTCTGGGCATACCATACTATTGTTCTTTAAAAACAAAAACAAAGCATCTCTCAATACAGTAACTATTGTTCTAATAA
This sequence comes from Pseudocheirus occidentalis, assembly GCA_028646575.1. Lineage (NCBI taxonomy): Eukaryota > Metazoa > Chordata > Mammalia > Diprotodontia > Pseudocheiridae > Pseudocheirus > Pseudocheirus occidentalis. The sequence goes on from JAQQSW010011214.1 coordinate 5,770, forward strand.
ACAGACATGGAACACTACACCAAAAAATCCTACTAGTCTTCTAGTGTGAGTGAATATATTAAAAATGACAAATCTATAAACCTAGCAATTGGGATGTTTGATTTAAAATAAAAAAACTGCTGGGAAAATTGTCCAGCAGTGTAGAAGAAATTAGATTTAGATCAACACATTACACCATAAATTAAGATGAGTTCCAAATAGATTATGACTGAGATATTAAAGGTCACATCAGTAAACAAATTAGAGAAACATGGAAAAATATACCTTTCATATCTATGGATAGAAGAGAAGAATATTATCCCTAAACAAGGGATAGAGAGGATCACAGATGATTAAACGAGTAATTTTGATTACATAAAATTGAAATTTTTTTCAAAACAAATCCAATAAAACTAAGAGTAAATGGGAAATGACTGGAAAATACAATCTATGTAGCAAGTTTTTCTGATAAAGGTTTTATTTCCAAGATGTAGAAGGAGATGATTCAAATTTATAATAAGAGCAATTCCCCACTGGCATAAATGATCTAATGATATGAGCAGGCTGGTTCTCACCTGAACAAACAAAGATATATGAAAAAAATGTTTCAAATCAATACTAATTAGAGAAATGTAAATTAAAGCAACTCTAAGGTTCTACCTTAAGGTTCAGACCTATTGGATTGGTAAATCTGACTAAAAAAAATGACAAATATTGTAGCGGCTTCAGGAAAACAGCTCTTGGTGGAGCCGAGAATTAGTCCAGCCATTCTGAAAAACACTTTGGTATGATGCTCCCAAAGATGCTAACCTATGTATAACTTTTAACCCAGGCATACCACTACTAGACCCATATCCAAAAGAGATCAAAAGAGTAAACATCTTATATGTACAAAATTATTTTTAGCAGTTCTCTTTTCTGTTGACAAGAAACTAGAAATAAGGGGATGTTTATTGATTGCGGAGTTGCTGAACAAATTGTGTTTTATGAATGTGATGAAATATTTTGTAATAAATAAAAAATGATTTTGAAGAGACATGGAAAGACTTTTATGGCATGATGTACAGTGAAGTGATTAGAATTAGGAGAGTAATTTATATTATAGCATCAATATATTTAAAATGAATTTTGCCTAAGGTCACACAGCTAGTTTTTGTGTCAAGTGTCTGAGGTCAGATTTGAACTCAGGTCCTCCTGACTCCAAGGTCGATGCTCTATTCACTGCACCACCTAGCTGCCCCTAAAATGAATTTTGAAGAATTTTATAAATTGGGAAAGAATGAAATGAGAAGAAGTAGAAGAATGTATTTAGTAACAGCAGCCCTGTAAGGACAAATAGCTTTGAAAGATGTAAGAGCTATGAGCATGTTGCCCACCCCCTGAGAGAGGTGATAGATTTGGGGGTAGAATGAGACATAGATTTTTTGAATGTCATATTAATGAGAAAGTGCATTTTACTTGACTATACATATTGTCTCAAAGAATTTGTTTTTGTTTTCTTCTTTTCAAGTGGGATGGGGGTGGGAGAGAGAGAAATAGATTTCTGTTAATTTTAAAAATAATATAAAAAGCAGGTTGAGGGCATCAGTTCTAATCTTCCTCTTTCTTCTCCTATCCACCCCAAACTACCTCTGCTTCATTTTTATTTTTCACTCTGGTTTCAGAGGAATATGAAATAGATAAATCCCTCTATTTTGCCATTTATTCCATCCTCTTTAGTATATTTCCATAACTTATCCTAAGGATCTTTTTCTGTGTTGTAGCCTTCTCATTGCCTATGTAGTTGTTTATATTTCACTTATACTGAGAAAACCTTCTCTTGATCCTACCATCCCCTCAAGTTATCATAGAACATATTTTCTTCCCTTTACTGTTTAACTTTTAGGAAGAATATTTTACCCTTAATTCTTCTATTAGAGACAACTAGGTGGCATAGTGGTTAGAATGCAAGTCCTGGAGTCAGGAAGGCCCAAGTTCAAATCCAGTCTCAGATACTTAGTAGTTATGTGACCATGGGCAAATAACTTCACCTCTCTCTGTCTTAGTTTCCTTAACTGTAAAATGATGATAATAAATAATCCAGCTTATAAGGGTTGTTCTGAGAATCAAATAAGATATAGATGCTTTATCAATTCTTGTTTCCTTCACTCTCTAGCTTTCCCCTAATGGCAGTCACAGAAAACTTTATAGAATTCAGTCAGTAGTACTACTTCTATTAGAGTAAAAATGATGCCTTCTTCAAGATAATTCTGCTAGATTTGGGTAGAGGACAAACACAGCAAAGTTGCTACTTCATGCCAAGCTACAGGAAGAATATGATGCTTTAAGCAAGATGTATAGAATAAATGACACAAAGACTCAGTCTGGGTAGTTGAAGACAGAGTAAGCAGCTATGCATTCAGAGTGACTTTGAAACGATAGATAAAAGTCTTTGAAACCAAAAGTCAATGAACCACAGATTAGCAGCCTCAACAACCAGTGGGCCCCAGACACAAAGCAAAAGGCCACCCTCATTGGAGTTAGAGTGGAAAGGACCATTGGCCACAAATAGCGTTTTCATTCACACAGAGATGAATGATGACAATGTCACCAACGTCATCTTTCAATACAAAGACAATATAGTTGAGATTGAAAGTACAGTATTTAGCAGATACAGTGTTTAGTGAGCTTAAATGAACAGATGAAATTCTTAAAGTGTAACTTCTTAAACTGAAGTTAATACATACCCTAAAATCAATTGTGTATTCATGAGTCTGAGTTTGATTTCTGTTACTGGATTTACTTACTGTATATCCTGGGCCAGGCTTCTGTGGTTCTTGCAATAATTATAAGCAACTAACCCCAAACACTGGGATTTTTGAAGAGCTAATGTCTTTAATGAGGTCTGAGATACCTTTGAAGAATATTTTACCAACATCTTTACTACCTACTGATGAGTCACTTACATCTTATCACTTCCTACTAATGATGGCTAGACAGCTTTCAGAGATATGGTCTAGTGCTTATCTCTGCACTGAATGACAGAGGGTGGAAATCACCATTATCTTGGCATCACAATGTGCCAGGCTCTAAGACACAAAAGAAACCCTTATTCTGTTCAGTAAGCTTATCAATAAGTACTTTAGCTTTGAGGGAAAACAACAACACAACAACACCTCTACCCCAACGTGCCCCCCCAACCTATAAACCAAAGCCAAAAACCAAACTCCCAAATCCCAAACCCCAAACTCCCACACAATGAGATGAAAGTTGATCGATTTTCTCTAAGCCACACTTACAGAAGGCAGTATAACTTCTTTGGGGGGCCTGGGTAGGAAAGATATGAGGGGTAGGGAGAGAAAATAAATGCTTGTGAATTAGGAAAAAAAAATACCTTTAAAAAAAAAACAAGAAAAAACCACCCCCACACCCCTCACCCTGCAAGGCAGCAGTTGGTTTGAATAATTCTAAATAGTGGAAAATCACAAAATCATCTACATTGTTTAACTTACATTAAATTATTGTACTCTTCCCACCCCAATATGTAAAACTTCCAGATTGTGTTTTAATTAAGTCCATATTAAAGTGAATATTCCTGTCTTGATGACACGTTAACCGATGGTAGAGGAAGACTAGAAAACATAATAGAGGATATTAGAAAGCGCCTCTGTATTCTGTGGACTTGGTTGTAATAGGGGTCATCTCCTTTTTTCTCCAGTACACAGTGTTGTCTTTTCTCTCTTTTTGTTTCCCTCAAGTAACACAGATTTTAGTATTGTCTCTCATACAAGTGTTAACAGTGGTGCTTTTATGCTTGTTGACAAATGCACAGAAATCCTTTAAGCAGGAATTATAATTGGGAACCTTTATGAGATTTCAAATATAGCATTTTTTTAGGGTGTCTGTGAGGAGGAGGGACTAGGGAATGAAAGAGGAATGGAATTTCTTGTTATTTCCATTAATAAAATGAGATCAATGTAGCTGTAACTCTCTAGTAAAAATAAGGAAAGCAAGTTTTCATTTTTTTTTAAAGATTTGGGAGAAGTAACAGATTTGTGCTTTTGTAATTTTATATTTGTAATATCTTATTTAATCTTTATCATGACTCTTGCAAGGTATAGTGAACTCTTGGTTAGGAAATTTCATTTAATTATGTAGATCAGTACCTGTTATACAATCTGAGAGTTAGGGTTACTGAGTTTAAATGACTTTTTGAAGGTCATATAGTGAGAATGTTACAGAAGTAGGATTTGAATCTTAGACTTGCTGCCTCTAAGGTAAGCTTTCTATCTATCACTAGGGTAATCCAGGAATATACTTGGTTATTTCACCATTAACTAATAAAATTTTAGTATAGCTCCCAATTAATTAACTGAGCTCAGAGATCTCAATTAGAAATCTCTTTTCTTAATAGTATTTATATTTTTTCTATATTAAGTATAATAGTTAATGTACTAGGATTAACTATTAAAGTTATTGAATATATAATTGATTAGCAATGAAATCAATAATAAAACAAAAACATAGTTAATTATTTTAGTAGTGAGAAAGATCACAGTCACTACGAATGATCATTGAAATGGAAAATGACTTCTCCTTATTTCTGAAAAAACAATTGAACCATTGATGTCATTCAAGTTAACAAGTAAAGTCTCTTCATAAGAATTCCCTTCACCCTCTTTCCAAGGAATAAGTTGAAACAGTATTGTCAAGAAAAAAGTCCTCTTCATGTTCTTTCTCTGTCTCTTCTTGCCCCAATAGGAGAATGGTATCTTTAACATCTCTCAAGTCATCAGTCTCTCCTGACTCTTCACTGAATTGGAGTCAAAACCCTCTAAACCTGTGGTTCTCAACCTGTGGGTTTCGAACCCTTTGGGGGTCAAATTACCCTTTCACAGGGGTCACAGGGGTTGCCTAAGACCATCGGAAAACACATATTTCTGATGGTCTTAGAAACCTCCTCTATCCATCTCCAGGTGGGTCCGCCCACATGCAGATATGACCACATACAAGTGTTAAAGGGTCAGGGCATTAGGAAGGTTGAGAACCACTGCTCTAAACTATCAACCAAATAGCAATCTGTACAGCATTCCATTTGACTCTTAAAGGTACATAACATCTATAGTATCTGAAGGTGAGCCTAGTGAAACAGCTATTATATGCATATTCATGTGTTGTCTCCCTCATCAAAGTATGAACTCCTTGAAAGCAGAGATTGATCATCTTTATCTTTGTACAATACTTAGGCACATAGTAGTTGCTTTATAAATGTTTGTTGATTGACTAAATAAATGAACATAGTCTGAGATTATAGTGTTATAAGGCATAGAAGAGTAGTACTACTTCTGACACATTATTAACAGTTTGACTTTAGGAAAGTAACTTTTTCTCCCGCTGCCCTCTCAAGTAATTCTTTAAGACTAAAACATGCATAGACATGCTTCTCTGGACTGGTAGAACTGGTTGTTCACTAAGAGCTTCCTATATGGAATAAATCACAGGTCTAAGGGAAAAGAGGAACAACAAAAAAGGTGACGTAGCTTTTTTGGCTTTCGTTTCACAATACCCACTCATCTAAACTTGCTTCCAAGCGTAGCACATGGCAGCGATAAAGAGATCTCTGCTATGTGATACACTATGTTGTATCATATAGCAGACTGGGAAAAGGGCATCTTGTTTTTCAGTTTCACTGTTCAGATGCTATGGACATTTTATGTTTCACTCTTTTAAAATTATACACATATATATATAATTATACATACATACATACATGTATATATATATGGATGAATGAATAAAGTATTTTGATCTTGATTTTCTCTGTCACCACAGCAGCTTTTTATGTTCAGGTTTTTTTTCTCATTTTCCCAGCCTATTTCTTGACTTTTAACTTTATATTAAAGTTGGACTCCATTTCTGGAGTGGGGTTTTGTCCCAAGCTTTGGACTTCTTTGCACTCTTGCTTTCAGGGCTCCTTTTGGGTGTTTGAAAGTTTTTGGTTCTTTTAAGGTGGTATGATCTTGGGAGAGGTCATTGCTTTCCTGGTCGGGGCTCTAGTCCTTACCCAAAAAGGACCCCTGATCCCTTGGGATCATAATTGAGAATGCTCTTCAGAGCCCCTATTCCCATGCACAGAAAGTGATACTGCTTCTCAGGACCCCTACTACTTCATATCCAAAAGGGCAAGCACCTTCGAACTCACCTGGAAGTGGGCCTAGGCTGTGGAGTTGCCAAGCGGAATCTGGTTCTGCACCTAGTGCTAGCACAGGGGGTCCTCTTATTCTTATTCTGACCAACTGCCTAATTCCCTTACTGTCTCTGGTTTTAGAACTCCTGAAGCTACTGCTACTGCTGCTGCTGACACTACCACCAAGTACCCTACTGTGTTGCATTTACAAAGACTCCCACCTCAGGGTCACAGATCTCCCCTTCCAATCTCTTAAGTTTTCTTGGTGCTGGAAGAATGTCTCTCCTGATCTTTTGTTGACTCTTCCTCTCCAGAATTTGATTTGAGTCATTATTTTAAAATTGTTTGGAGGGTAATGTTGAGAGAGATTGACTGAGTGCTTCTCTACTTCACCATTGTAGTTCTGCCTCTAGAAGTCTCTCAAAGTAATGTGTCTTAATCTGAGGCTTCCAATTTGGTTATTTTTTTTGAAGAAAGCATTTGCTAAATGCTTACTATATTCAAAGGTGTGTGCTAAGTACTGCGTATACATATAGAAAATTAAGACCACTCCTCTTCTCAAGGAGCTCATATTCTAATAGAAAAACAGCTATGGGGGGTGCAGAGCCAAGATGGCGGCGTAGAAGCAGCAAAGCACCACAGCTCCCACACAAACACGCTAAAAAACTCATAAAATGGGACGCTAAACAGATTTTCAAGCTCCAAAACTCTCCACAAGACAGAAAGCACATCTGTTGCTACAGGCAGCGCAGCAGGCGGGGCTCTTTGCAGCAGTCTGGGACCTGCGGCCGAAACCCCTGCCTGGTCAAGCCCTGGGGCATTGGGCTGGGAACTGGGGCTATAGAAGAGCGGATGGGCTGCACTGGAGGCACAGTTACCACATTTATCAGGCCAGAAGAC
>JAQQSW010011215.1:0-12813 GCA_028646575.1 Pseudocheirus occidentalis
TTTTTTTTTTTTTAGTTCTGTGAAACTCTGCTTCCAGGAGGGAAAGCTCTGTTCCAAATTGCTGGGGTTTTCCCATCTGCTGGAGCTATTAGGGGGGTGTTGCAGCCTCCCCTAGCTTTGGCTTGCTGAAAGTGCTCCCCAGGACCACCACCCAAGACCACGATCTGGATCCAGGCTGCTCAATGCAAGAGCACTTGGCTCTGATCAATCGACTCAGTCCCCCTGCGGGATCCACAGGCCAGGGGCTTTGAAGCAGCCCAGTGGGGGCATCCACCAATTACAGCAGTTTCTGCCCTTCCCCCACTGCTTTCTTGCCCTGGGGGTAGATTGGCCCAACTGCTTTTCCTTCCCCAAATTTAGCTTGAAAGCTTCATTCACTTTCACTGACCTTTAATCCTGGCTTACTGGATGTGCATATTGCTCCAGGTGCTTTAGATCTTCTCTGAAGTAGACTCACTCTGTGGCTTGGGAGGCTTGGCTCCTCCCAGCCACCCTGGAGCCTGGCCGCATGGCGGTTTCAGGCTGGGCTGGTCTCAGCTCCTGGCCTGCAGGCCTGCGAGATGATTCCCTCCTGCCGAGCTGCCTTTCTCTAATTCCTGTTTTTCACCCTTTGGTAGACATAGAGATTCTGGAGGCTGTAGATCTTCTCTCTTGTAGACTGGCTGAGGCTCAGCTTGGCTCCTTCCTACTGCCCCAGGGCCTGGCCGTTGTTGTGGTTTAAGGCTTGGCTGGCCTCAGCTAGTGTCCTGCCAATGATGATCCCATGCTGCCGAGCTGCCTTCTGTGAGAGATGTGTTTTCTGTACTTTTTGAGTTAGAGAGTCCTAGGCTTTGTCCAGAGTCATATTTTTATGATTGTTTAGGGTGGCGGTGTGAGAGCTGTGGGACCTTGCTGCTTCTACTCCACCATCTTTGAACTCTAGATATTCTTAATGTCTGTCCCCTTACTAGTTGTGCCTATTTGGGAAGGTTTCTGTATTTATTAAATGAGGAGCATGGACCAGATGGCCTCTCAGCTTTCTTCTAGCTCAAAATCTATGATCCTACAATACTTGTCCTTTCCAAGATTGAATCTCCTCATCTGGAATTTGTAGTGGCTGGACTAAAGTATTCCTAAGTCCTTTTGCCATCCTCAAGCCTATGAGCAGAAGGACTGTCATGTCCTTTATTTTTAATTTGTGTATTAATAATAGTCAAAATGACTTAGCAGCTCAAAGACATTCTTAAAACAATATTGCTGTTACCATATACAATATTCTCTTGGTTCTGCTCATTTCAGTCTTTACCATTTCATGTCTTGTCATGCCTCTCTAAGATCATTGAGCTCATCATTCTTATAGCACAATAGTATTCTATCACAACTTGTTCAGTCATTCCCCAATTGGTGGGAATCCCTGCAAGTTGTAGTTCTTTACCACCACAAAGACAGCTGCTACAAACATCCCATTCAAATGTAAAGTTATAATTACTATTTGTGAATTTCCCTCCATCTTATTTGTATTTAAAATTTTCTCTCAGCCTCTCTTTTTACACTATCCCTGTCACCTTATTTTCTCCCTGCCACTCTCCACTCCCCATTCCACGAATCCCTCCAAAAGTCCCTCCATCATTCTCTCCCCCCACCTTCCTATATCCCAATTTTCACACCCCTCTAAAAGTCCCTCCTCCACCATGTTCCCCAATTTTTTCACCTCAGTCTATCTTCAGAAGCCTTTTATGCTATTCCAGATATACACATTGCTTCCTCTTCAACCCAGATGAGAGTAAGATTCCATCATTATCAGCCCTCCACTCTCATCTGCTTTCTCTGTATTTGTTCTTCCTTTCACACCCCATATGGGTCCCTTTTATCTTTTCCTGCCCTATTTACTTTTTAGAATCACACTATCATACACAATTACACAATTCAGTCCCAACCTTTCTTTCAAACTACCTTAATAATGGTGACAACTTTAGGAATATTGATAACATTTTCATATAAATAATAACTAAACAGTTTGACTCTAATGAATGCCTTATACTTAGTCTTTAATGTTTTCCTTATATTTCTCCTGGATCTTTTATATCAAAGTATCCATTGAGTCCTGGTCTTTTTGTTTGACTGTATTTCTGCAGTATTTAAATTTTTTTTTAACTTGTTGATTGCAATACTTTCTCCTTAACCTGGGAGTTCTGAAACAGCCATGATATTCTTAAAGTTTTCCTCCTGGGATCTCTTTCAGGTTGGTGAATGGTAAGTTGGGTTTTTTTTTCCATTTCTACTTTACCCTCTCATTCTGGAATTTCAGGGCACTTTTTCTTAATAATTTCTTGTAATACTGTATTCAGATTTTTATCATAACTTTCAGGTAGTCTGACAATTTTTACATTGTCTTTCTTTGATCTGTTCTCTAGATCAGTTGTTTTTCTAATGAGACATGTCATAGTCTTTGAGTTTTTCTAGTCTTACTATTACTTGGTGTGTTATAATGTCATTCTCCTCTTGTGCAATTCTAGTTTCCAAGAAGTTATTTTCTTCCTTAAGATTTTGTATCTTTTTTTCCAATTGGTTAATTTTCTTTCCACACATTTCTTGGACTGCTTTTATTTTTTCCTAATTCTTCGTCATTTTCTATTAGCAGATTTTTAAAATTCCTTTTTTTAGTGCTTCCAAGAACTTTTAGGAGGGCTTGTGACCACTTGATGTTACTCTTTGGTGCAAGAGTGTCTTTTGTTTTTTACTTCACTATCTTCCTCTGAATATGAACCCAGATCTTCTTTCATACCAAAGTAGCTATGCTATCTATGGTCAGGTTCTTTTTCCTTTACTCATTCCTTTTTAATTTTTATTTTGGTTAATTTTTAACAGTTTATTATTATAACCAAGTTTTAATCCCAATTTGTGGTTAATGTTGCCTCAGGTCTCCTCTTTACAGTTGTCTTCTGAATTCTGTCCCCAGGGCTCAAACTCAGGGAATACTCTCTTCCTCTCCTAAACCCCCAGTCACATTCTTCTGAAAATGTTCTTGCTCTCTGCTATAGGGAAGTTGTACTCCTGCTCTCCCACAGCCAGAGAACATGTCTGGTCAGTATCCATAAGTCCTTGAACCTTCCCTCACTCAGCCTCTGTTCTTCCTTTGATAAATTTGTGCAATAAAAGTTAGGAATGAGAAAGTTCTTAAGGTTATAATGTTAAATTTCTTGAGGCCTAAAGTGAGGTGAAAGTTAAAGTGACATTTCATGAGGCCTAGTCTGCTTCCTGATAGTGCTATCCCAGGGCCTTCTGCTACTGATTCAGTGGAATCCACCTGGAGATATCTATGCTTCACTCCAGTCAAACCTCAGCCCCTGGAGCTCCTGTATTTTCTGAGGCCTCTTAAGTTGTCTTAGAAGGACGACTGCTTTACCCTTTTCATTTTTGCTGTTCTACCTTCATTTTGTTGCAAATTTCTGTCTGTTGAGAAAATCTCGAAAGCCTGGAAATTTCTGACCTACTCTGCCATCTTCCCAGAATCCCCCAAATCCATCTTCTTTTAAGATCATCAGGATCTAAAAGAATCACTCCCAGGCCTTCTGTCTAATTAGATTCCATTTATGATCCCTAATAATGATAGGGTTCAAAGCGGACACATTTTATATTAAGATATAAGCACTTTTTCCTAAAGTTCCTTATAATTTTTCATTTAAATTTTCTGTGTTCGTTTTATTTTCACTCTTGTGTTTGAACTTCAGGGTTTCTATGTAGCTGTATTCATCGGGAATGAAAGTTCTCTAACTCAGAGGTCCACCCCCATTAGACACTACCAATATTAATATACAAAATGACTATACATTTCACTGGGTAAGTTATTCTTGACTATTTCCATCTTTTACACCTTGGAATATCATTTTCCAAACTATCTCATTTAAATGAGCTCTTAACTGTAACCCTTCAGTATTTTAATTATTTTTTCTTGAAGTATTTTTCTTACTTGGAAGCTCTGGATTTATTATTACTAATAGTAATAATGATAATAATAGCTAGCATTTATATAGCACTTCAAGATTTATAAATTTATAAATTTGCTTCACAAATATTATCTCGTTTATCCTCCTAACAATCCCAAGAAGTAGGTGCTATTATTATCCTATTTTTTTTACAGATACTTGCTTCTGAGAAAGCCAGCAAGCAGGTTAAGTGACTTCCTTGGGATCACACAAGTAGTAAGAGTCTGAGGATAGATTTGAATTCATTTCTTCCTGACTCTAGACCCAGTGTTCTATCTACTGCACCATCGAGATGTCCTTGATTGTGACTAAAATATTCCTGGATATTTTCATGTTGGAGTTTCTTTTGAGAGGTGATCAATGGAGTATCAACTTCCAATTTACCCTCAGATTCTAAGAGATTTGCTTAGTATTTTTTGTTTATTTTGTCTTTTTTTCTTTTTTAAAAACATTTGTTTTATATTTATTTTTAGTTTTGAACTTTCATTTCCACAAGAATTTGAGTTACAATTTTTTCTCTCCTGTCTTTCCCCTCCCCCACCCCAAAATAGCAAGCCTAGTGAATACCCCTTCCCCCAGTCTGTTCTCTCCTATAATCTAGCCTATCACCTCCTCTAACTTTCTAGTAGGGCAGGATAGATTTCTACACCCCACTGCCTGTATATCTTATTTCCCAGCTGCATGTAAAAAAAAAACAATTTTTAAACATTGTTTTTAAAACTTTGAGTTCCAGATTTTCTTCCCTGGAAGAAAAGCAATTCAATATAGATTATACATGTACAGTTACAGAAATCATTTCCATAATAGTTACACTGTGGAAGACTAACTATATTTCCCTCCATCCTATCCCACACCACACTTATACTGTTTTTTTTCCTTTGACCCTATCCCTTTTCAAAAATGTTTGCTTTTAACTGCCCTCTCTCCCAATCTGCCTTCCCTTCTATCATCCCCACACTTATATCCTACCTCCCTATTTTCCTGTAGGGTAAGATATCCAATTGAGTGTGTGTTATTCCCTCCTTAGGCAAAATTCAATGAGAATCAGGTTTTCCCATTCCCTTTCACCTTCCTGCTATTTCCTTCCATGTAACAGTTTTCTCTTGCCTCTTTTATATGAGATAATTTACCATAATCTATAGCTCCTTTTCTTCTTCTACCAATAAATTCCCCTCTTACTTCTTAATTTTATTTTTTAGATATCGTGCCTTCATATTAAATGCATCATGTGCCCCTCTGTCTATGTGTATATCAACATACATATGCCCACACTCAACTATATATTTATACACATATACACTCTCCTATACATACATATATATGTATACATACATGCATATATGTGTGTGTATATATATATATATACACACATATATATTTATTTATATATCCCCTTCAGCTATCCTCATAGTGAGAAGAGTCTTATGAGTTACAGTTTTCATTTTTCCATGTAGGAATGTAAATAGTTCAACATTAATAAGTTCCTTATGATTTCTTTTTCCCATTTACCTTCTCATGCTTCTCTTGCTTCTTGTATTTGAAAGTCAAATTTTCTGTTCAGCTCAGGTTTTTTTCATCAAGAATACTTGAAAGTCCTCGATTTCATTGAATGACCATATTTTATTTTCTGTAGCACTATATTTAGTTTTGCAGGGTAGGTGATTCTTGGCTTTAGTCCTAGCTCCTCTGACCTCTAGAATATGATATTACAATAATATTCCCTTCAGTCACTTAATGTAGAAACTGCTAGGTCTTGTGTTATCCTGATTGTTTTTCCACAATACTCAAATTGTTTCTTCCTGACCACTTACAGTATTTCTCCTTGACCTGGGAACTGTGGAATTTGGCTATAATATTCCTAGGAATTTTCTTTTGGGAATCTTTTTCAAGAGGTGATCAGTGAATTCCTTCAATTTCTATTTTGCTCTCTGGTTCTAGATTGTGTCTGGTTGTGGCAGTGTCAGTCCAGGAGTTCTGAAGCAGCCACAGGGCAGTGGATGCAGCCACCGTACCTCCTCTGCTTCTCACTCCAGGTGCAGCAGCTGGACTGTGCTCTTCTATCTCTCCCTGGACCAACAATATTCCACGTTGACCTTTTACTTTGTCTTTGGCCTTTATGGATTGAGAAGTCTGGAATCCACTACAGCTGCTGGTGATTTACTCTCATGAAGTCTTCTCCAGCTGTAGCTGGTTAGGGCTGCCCTGGGGCTAAAACCACAGCTCAGAAAGTACTGTGCTCCACTCCCAGCATGCTGCAATGGACCCTTTCTGCCAGCCTGCCAGGCTTCCTTCAGTGGGAGATTTGTTTCTCTCTGTCACTTTGTGGGTTAGGTAGCTCTAATGTTTGTTTAAAGTCATTTTTTACATGTATTGGAGGAGGTGAAAGCCAGAGCCATATAGAAGACCTGTTTCTACTCCACCATCTTGACTCTACCCTGATTAGTCTTAAGATTCCTTGGAATATGATATCTTGGCTCTTTTGCAGAATCATGGCTTTAAGGTAGTCCAATTATTCTTATATTTGTTTTCCTTGATCTGTTTTCCAGGTGAGTTGCTTTTGCTATGAAATGCTTTTCATTTCCTTTTATGTTTTCACTCTTTTTAATTTACTCAAATATTTCCCATTTTCTTATGTTGTCATTGACTTATACTTAGTCCATCCTAATTTCCAGGGAATTTGTTGATTTAAGCAAGGTATTTTTTTTTACTTCTCATGTCAAGCTATTAATTTCCATTATAATAGTTTCTTCTATAGTTCTTATTTCTCATCCATCTTTTGGCTCCTGTGATTTATTTCATTTATAAAAACATTTTAATTAAAAAAAACTCTTCTTTCATCTTTCCTAGGAATTTTATTTGAATTTATGCCCAAACTAACTTTTTCTTTGAGATTTTCCTTGAGAAATTTCAGAGTCAATTTCCTTCTGGATTTGTGTCTTGAGGATCCCTGCATTCATCAAAGATTTTTGTGATGGGATTCTTTTTTGTTTGCTCATTCTTCCAGTCTATTTCCTGACTTTAGTTGTGATGATTGAGACAGATTCTGTGTACTTTCGGAGGGAAGGTCTAGGTTGGTCCCATTACTGATTTCTTGGGATATTGAATGCTATGTTATTTCAACCTATCAGGGACACTTCAGTCTAGAGACCTGAAAGATATTATTGTTCCCAAAGTAGAAAAATCTGGGATAAAGTGTAATTACTGTTCCCTGATTTGATCACTACAAGTTCTTGACCTGGGCTTGGCTTTCAGTTTTGGATCTGAGATTGTAGTTGAACTCACTACTCTTAGCCAGCTAAGTCTTTGCTAGTTCAGAGAGACTGAAGTACAAACTTTACTTTGGTATGGGATTCCTTTCCTGGTTATTCCTCTGATGGCTTTGGACTACCATAATTTGGAATGAGATTCTGCTCTGCTTTCAGGATTCAAGCTACACACCTAATATTTGCTTCTGAATTTGCTCCCTTTTGGTTACATAGCCTAATGCCTGCAACTGCTCCCTACTCCTAGAATGCCATCCCTGGGCACAGGTTTTCTGCACTCCTAGTATGCCCTGAATCTATGACTTGGAATTGGGTAGTAAGTAGCAAAGTTATCACCTAACACCTCTTTCTGAATCCTCCACAATGTTGAGGTATAGGACTTAAACCTGCTCTTGCCCTGTTGCTCAGTGTCTCCCTATAATAGAACTAGAATTATCATAACAGCATATTCCCAGGCTGGCTCTGTCTCAAATATACACTGAGTTCTCTGTCTCTCTCTCTCTGTGCCAACCTGGATTGGAAAAATGACTCACCACAATTACAAAATATCTTAATTGGAGGAAGGGAAAAGGAAAGGAACAAGTATTTAATAACTGTGTACTATGTGCTACACATTATGCTAAGTGCTTTACAAAAATAATTATTTGATCCTCACAACAAGCATAAAAGTTAAATGTTATTATTAATTCCATTTCATTCTAGTGCATTTTCTAGATCCATTTGAAGGAATCTTGAGGGGAAGCTTGCTGTACCTCTTCTGCTATTCTTCTGTCTTGGTTTTGCATTTTCACTATGTCTCTCTGTATGTAGACTGAGATTGCATTAGTTTCGAGGGAGCTACTATATCATATTTTTTATTCATTTTGACTCTGAAGTCTTCTAAAATCTCCACATCTTTGGCAGAAAAAGATGCTGTTTAGTAGTTTCTCTCATATGTTGTACTTGGGGAGCTTTTTTTTAAGCAGAGGGAACCTACAACTTAATATTTTTTTCTATCAAACTACATTTAATTAGATGCAGCTTAGTATTTTAGCCTGCTGAGCTCTTTTTGGATGTTGACTAGGTCATCCAATGTGTTTACTATCACTTCCAGCCTTGTGTCATCTGCACATTTGATAAGCATGTCATCCACAGCTTTATTCAAATCACTGACAAATGTGTGTAGTATCAAGGGCCAAGGACAGATTCTTGAGATGCTCCATTATAAACATTCTTCCAAGTGGGTATCTTAAGTCATCTAAACAGTTCTGTCTTCATCCAAAGTAATGTCCTTTAGTTTGTCCATAGGTAGCAAATCAGAGACTATTTTCTTAAATTTAAGATAAAATATATCTATAGTGTTCTCCAAATTGCCAGTTCAATACTCTTATCAAAGGAGGAAATTAACTTAGTCATAAATGATTTTTTTCTTGATGAAGTCATATTGGTTCTTCATGAATACCACTTGCTTTTCCAGATACTTGTTGATCTTTCTTTTAATAATATATTAGATAATACATTATTTAATAATACATTATAGAATTTTGATAGCAAAGTTAAACTTACTGATTTGTTATTTCCATGCTTCATTCAATTGTAATTTTCATAACTTATTATTCTTAATAAATGGTACCCCTAAAACAGCAGATCCTTGCCCCTTCCCCACTATCTGTCATCTGCCTGTGGATTAACAATCATGTCCCCCAGTTTTTAATACCTTGGGATTTGGTGCATTTGCATTCTATTACTTGAACTCAAGAAGTTACTTTGTAACTCAAAGAGTTACATGCTCTCTAACTGGCCAACTTTGTTTGGATTTGTAATGGTAAGGGAATTTGAAGATCTTCCCTGCCCTTAATGCGTGTCAGGTGGAGCCCAACAAGAGAAGCTTGCTTAGGGGAGGCTTGTTTTTCAGAAAGGCACATACTTTTTCTTACTTTTTTATTGGGCAGTGGGTCATGAATGTTATGATATTCTCTGACCCTGGAGAAGGCTGTATATACTCCCTGAGGTGAGGTTTTGCTTTGGGACTAATTTATGGGAAGAGTTGTATGATTTAGCCAGATGAGACTGTGGGTAGCCATTGACCCACCCCTCCCCCCCATTTTGAAAATCCAGATGTTGGTGCTTCTCTCTCTGGTAACTAATACTGAATATATGGAACGATCAGACAGCTAAAAACCCTTGTCTATTGGTCTGTTGAATTGTGTTATTTTCTCTTTTTTTCTGCTTGTAATTTCTGTTTGTATTTTCTGAATTTCAGGGTGCTTTTCCCCCTGAATTAAGTGAATGGTATATGTTTGATTAAATTAAGATCGTTAACCCTTTTTGAGCTGCTTTTGTTTAGAAAAGCAGAACAAATCACGTGAGCTAGCAGCCATCCTGGGTTTGCTAGTGTGCTTGCTGCCGCAGGGTTTAAACTCCTTATTTGCTAAGTTTTTCATTTGCTTGTTTGGATTTTTTCTATACTCTCTGGTCCAAAGATTCCCTATGGCAGAAAAAAAAGAAGCAAGGTAAAACTTAACTAGTTCCTCTCTTTTTCCCTTTATTAAGCTGTCATCTCTTCTTTAACCTTGGTTTTCCTCAATAGGTTAAAAAATACAACTATTTCTAATACCCTTATTATTGTTGTGCCCTGATTCAAATCCCAGGATACCTGCCCACCACCTGAGCATGGTCCTTCTGTGTCCCACCATTGGGCTCATTTTTTGTTGTTTTGTCCCTATTCCCGTCATAGCTTGAAACTGCTTAAGGCAAGCCTGGGCAAAGTTGCTCACCCAGTTGTTCAAGGCATAGTTCCCTGCCCCCTTTCTTAATAAGCATTTTATATTTTTGATTTATTATAGTGTATAAGGTTCATTATGGTGCAAGGAACTTATCTAGGGACCACCCTGTCCTGTGTTGCTGACCAAGCAGGGTCCCCACACCCTCTGCCCCACACCGCACACCCAGAACATGACCCTGGCCTATTCTGGGACTTTCCAGTCCCCTTTCCCCATGACTCTGCTCTGGAAAGTTCTGACTATTGCCCTCTACCCTGTGCCCTCTACCCTGTTCTGGGAAGGACCTTTATGTCATTGGGGGTTTCACCCTTGTACCCTTGTGCCATATTCCCAAATTAGCTGGCCAATTATCACTCTCATAGCTTCTGTACATAAGAGCTTCTTCTAGCCCTGTCCCTGACTGTGATTTGCTGTGGTTTGCAGTTCTGGCCTATATAATTAAGTCTGTAAGGCCAAATGGGAACTACTCATTTGAGTGATTTCCCTCTGGTAGTTGCATACTTGATCAATAAATCCACACCTAAATTCACCTTGAACCCAGGTCTCGGCTTGCTCTTCTTCTCCTCACAACATTATTCCCCAGTAACATTCAGTTATTCAGGGCTTTACTGCCTTGAACACCCGTATATAGGTCTGTTGGTTTTTGTATTAATATTCGATTACATGTCTTTGATTGTAGCTTCTGTACATATTCTTTTAAAGTCTATATTGGTTCAGGAATTTCCTATACAATATACAATATACAGTTTATACAATATAGTATGCAATATTTATACAATTTATACAATATACAATACAAATACAATTTATACAAAATTTATTTATACAATATTTTATACAATGCAAAATATTTATTTATACAATTTACTATTAATTCAAAATATTTTCTTTTTGTATATTTGGAATTATATTCCCAAGAGATTTCATTCATTTCTAAACTAACTTTCCCTGCAGATATTTAGCTCGTGGGATCCTATAAATTCTTTCTCTAAGCCCTTTCAAAGAAGTTATCCCAAAATTTAGACTTTCTGTCAGAATATGATTGGCTTCCCTCTTTTCTATCAAATTCTAAAATGATGTGATAATTTTTCTCTAAGGTTCTCACTATTTCCACTTAATCGGCCAATTCCTTCTTTCTCTTGAGAACCAAACTTAGCATTGAATTTTTCCTCATTTGTTACTCCACCTTTGAAAGATATTATTAAGTTAAAAAATCCAACACTCTCTCTGTGTCCCTCTACTCTTTTCTCACTATACTGGTGAACTCATCAGTTGCTATGGATTTGTTTATCATCTTTATATGGATAACTCTCATTTCTTTATATCCATAGGATCATGGAGTGATAGATTTATTGCTGGAAGGAACTTTAAATGCCATCTAGTAAATTCTCTCACTTTATAGATGAGCATATCCCCATACTCACCATCACCCTAGGTAACTGTGACCTCAGAGTTACCCTCGACTCCTCATTCTCCCTATATCTAATCAGTTGCCAAGTCTTACCAATTCTGTATCCACATCTCTAGTTTTGGCTCCTTTCTTTTTTTACTTCATTTCTAAATCTCTCTCTGTCTCTCTCTCTCCCTCTGTCTCTCAACTAAGGAATTACCTTTTAGAACCACCTTTAAGTTAAGTTGGATTTGCTTCCTTATGTAAGGATCTTTAGTTCCCCTAACTTTGAACCAACAACTTGTATGTTTGCCATAGATATGGAAAAACACAAGTTTTATTACTGTGTTTTTTTCTTGGATTTTGTCTCATAAATTTTCTGGGTGTCTCCATTTCTATTCTTCTTTGTATATTGCTGCTCTTCTCTATGATATTTTTCTTCATAACAATAATAATAGCAGGTATTTTAAGATATACAAAGCCCTTTATAAATATTAATATTATATATTTCATTTATATGCAATTTAATATTTAACTTACTATTAGACATAATGAAATTATTATATATAATTATTGTATGTTGTATATAATGTTATAAGTGGCACCTTGACATACAAATACACCAACTTAGAAGATTTCTGAGATACAAGTTGTCATTCAGTCAATTTTTTTACTTTGAATGTGAACCAAAATTTGAGGTATGAGCTGCTGCTAGTTGGCATAGCGAACTGCCACAATGCAAGACCCACCCAGCATCCCACACCTCACTTGTTCAGTCCATGTATTTACCTTGCCAGTGAAGAAAATTAAGTTAAATGAAAGTAAAAAAAGATATTATACCAATTAAGTTCAAGGATAAAGTGTAGCATTAAGAGTTTAGTGAGTAAGTGAATGAAAGTGACCAAAACAACACAAAAAAAACACTCCTCTAACCTGCTCCATCTATCTCCTCCACCTTCACCACTATCTTCTGTTAGCAGAAGTCATCTGATATCTAAGGTAAATATATAGTTTATGTATTTATTTTATTTTATTATTTTATTTTTTAAATTTTAATTTATTTTCTGGATTACATCATTCATTTCCAGTTTTAAGTTACAACTTTTCTCCCCTTCTTTCCCCTACCCCCAAGCCCAAAACAGTGATCCCACCGTAAAGCCCCTCCCACAATCTGTTCCTTTTTATGTCCTCCTCCAACATTCCTCTAACTTTCTAGTAGGGCAGGGAGGCTCTCCCTACCTCCGTCCCTGTATGTCTTATTTCCCAGTTGGATTTGATTGTATAGCTTTAAGTTCTAGATTCTTGCAATTCTTCCCTTGTCAGCCACTTCCTCTGGAAGGAGCAGCAATTCAATACATGTGTAATTACGCAGGACATCTCCATGGTGGGCATATTGTGAGAGGCTGATTGTATGTCCCTCCTTCCTATCCTGC
>JAQQSW010011216.1:0-12813 GCA_028646575.1 Pseudocheirus occidentalis
AAAAAAAAAGAAATCTCCATAAAACCTTGTCCTTTTGCGGCAGATCCGAATAGGTAGGCTTAGCCTACCACTAGTGTGCCACACAAAGGACTTATCTGTTTCATTATCCGTGATATAGTCCCTTAGCATGGATGTACCCCAAGATGCTGCTCTCTTCTTATATTTTCTTCTTTGCTGATCTCATCAGCTTCTATGGATTTGATTATCATCACCATAAAGAGGATTCCCTGATCTAGGTCTCTTTCCTGAGTCACAGTTCCTATGTTCCATAACTGCCTCCCCTATATTGCAAACTGGATATCCTATAGATATCTCAAACTCAACACGTCCAAAACAGAATTCATTATTTTTTCCCAAAAATATACCCTTTCTGAACTTCCCTCTTTCTTGAAGGCACCACCATGCTCACAGAATTACAACAGTGGCATTACTCTTGACTTATTGCCCTCTCTCAACTTACATGTCCAACCAGTTACCAAATCTTATTTCTAGTTCTACAACATTCCTCTCATGTATCTCCATCTCTCTACTCACACAGCCACCACCCCATATCAGTCCCTCATTTTGTCTTGCTTAGACTATTGCAATAGCTTTCTAATGAACTTTCTTGCCTCCATTCTTCCCTCTTTCCAATCCATCCTCCATGTAGTTGTCAAAGTTTTCTGTAAGTCTAAATCTGGCTATATCAAACCCATATTTAGTATACTCTGGGGCTTCCTCATGCCTCTATAATAAAATATAAACACCCTTGTCATTTAAAGCCCTTAACAATCTGACAATGATTTATCCTTCTAGACTCCATATACTTGACTTTCCTTCTTATATTCCATAGGGCAGCCAAACTGACCTTCTTGCTCTTGATCCAACATGACCCTCTCTCCTGTCTCTGTGGCCTTGGACCATTCCCATTGCCTGGAATGAACTCTTCCACCTCTTCTCACCTCAGCTTCTTAGAATCCCTTACTTCTTTCAAGACTCAGTTGAAGTATAGCTTTTATTTTATTTTGAGACTGGATTTCCCTATTTCAGCCAGACTACAAGTGAGGCAGCCACTTACAGGCCTGATCCCATTATATGGAAGCTCTAGTTCTCATCTGGACTGGTTGGCAGGCTGGTTCCTCTATCACCTTCAACACCTTCCTTCCATGGGTTTGCCATATTGATGATAGATTTCGTCTGGATACCCAATAAATTAAGGCTCAGTTGTGACTTCACTTCCTTTCTCATAAAGTTCCATTGGTACCCTATTCTTTCAGGGCTAAAATACAATCTCCTGTTTGGCATTGAAAATCCTCAACAACCTGTACTTTCTTCCCTGACTTCACATTACTTCCCCTCAGGTACTTTGCATTTCAGCTAACCTGATTTATTTGCTCTTCTCAGTACAAGATTTTCCATCTCTCGAGTCTTTGCCTCTGCCATGCCTTCTATTTTTTCCCTTTCTTACTTCCTCCTTTTAGAATTCCTAACTTACTCAAGAGGTCTCTTCTAGATGAGTCTTCCTGGATTTCTCCCTATTAGTAATGCTCTCCTCATCTGAGTTATACTTTGTATATATTTGCCTGTATATAAAAGCTTTCCCCCATGTGTTGTTTCCTCCCAATGGAATATATCAAGGGCAGAGATTATCTAATTTTTTTTTAATAGCGATTCTCTGCTCCCCACACCATGTGTTATATTTCCATCCTTACCCCATGGTTCTTCAGTCCCCTTAAGGGGGTTGAGAGGTGTCTAGTCTTTGCTATTGGCTCAAGCCTGCATTTTAGACTCCAAACATCTCAGTTCCATTTAACCACTTAAGAGTCAGATTAGCTTTTACAAAGGAATATTGACTTCAAAGATATAGCATTCAAACATTTCCCCCAATTATGTCTTAGAGACACAATCCCTCTGTATTGCCTAGGTATCTGGGGGGGGGATTAGGTTCCCAATTTGATTTAGTTCTTATATAACATTATTCCAGATTCCTTGGGCTTGTGTCTTGGGACCCTGGCTTCTTAGGGCTTCCCCAATGAACTGATTGCAACATTTAGCATGGAATCTGTGGCTTGAATTCCTGTGTCAGGAACTCCATTCTCTGCACTTAGAACTGCAAAGGACAAATAACAAAGATGAAGACCACAGGATCATTTATAGAGGCCACAGATCCCAAAGGGAAGGGGAAGGTGTCCTTACACCCTTCCTTTCTTATTGCTTCATGCCACTCAGTGAATCCTTTACCCCTGAAAGAGAGAGTGATAATGCCTTCCTCCTGTAGATTTAGAGACATAAACATTTCTCGCTCGAGAGCCAATGGAAAGAGGCTTTTCCCACCCACTTTAACCACCAACACAGAATGTCTTCTTTCAGAAGCAAGCTCTAGCTTTGTTCATTGCATTCTCATATCATTCCCAGATCATAACACAGTGTCCAACACCTACCTTGTCCTTAATAATTGCTTGTTGAATTGAACTGAACAGAGCTTTCAAATCTAAGTCTAAAATTTTCTGATTCATTTGCTATTCAATGAAAGTTAATGAATGCCCATCCTTGATATAAAATAATATGTTTGGGCTATTAGTGCTGACTAATTTGGGGTACATTTTTTTGTCATTGCTGTATTTCACTTGACTTTTGAGATTAAGGACACCCTCAAAATCTGGCAAAATGGAAAGGGCACCAACATGGGGGAAGATTTGAATTTTGGCTTTGTGTGATTATGGGAAAGTCACTTCGCTCTTTTGAACCTCAATTTCCCCAACTGAAAAATGAGAAGGATGGATTAGACGATCTTCTCTTCTAGGTCTCTTCCTGCGTCTCCTTTGGTTTTGCTCATCATATATTAGCCTTTTCTACTCAGTGAGCCCAAAGTTTTGCGTAACGGATTGTTTCATCCCTCCCCTATTCTTATACTTAGAGGTTTTGCTAAGTTGCTGAAATCCCTTAGTAAAACAATACTTTGGAACCACTGATAAATCTGAGTTCACTATTGAAGTGATCCTAATCAGAACATCTCCCTCAGATTTATAGACACAAGGGATATTCCCTCAGTATGGTTACACAGGTTTGAGGTTTGAGCCCCATGGGCACAGAGATAGTGACTTGAGCTGGCCAGTATTCAGTTAATTTATGAGAATGCAATGAGCTGTTTCTCTCTACACCTCAAGGCATGATCAGTGGAGGATGGTTTGCTGTTTTTGTTGATTCTCTGCCACTCCTGGGTTTGTGTGACTTCCAAGACCATTGCCTCAGTATTTGAATTTTTCTTATCCCACCTCCTGATGTTTAGAGGACATTTGGTATCTTTTATTATTCCTCGGAGTTCCACAGTCCTGAGTTCTAACCAAGGTTTCAGGATGATTGAGAGACTGTGGTTTCACAGGAATGTCTTCTCATAATTTGAACTTGAGTTATAAAGGAATATTTGCCTCAACTTTTAAGTGTTACAAATGATATTTCTTTTCAAAGCCATCCATCTTTCTCAGGGCCAAAAACATAGCTGCTAGCTGCGTTACATAATAGTGAGAAAGTTTCTATAGCCTCTCAAATCCTTCACAAGGAAGGAAACTTCCTAGAAGGGAACAAGGAAACCACCTAATATAATCTCTTTTGCCTTTTTTTGGAGGGCAATTGGGGTTAAGTGACTTGCCCAAAGTCACATGGCTAGGTTTTTGTGTTCAGTGTTTGAGGCTGGATTTGAACTCAGGTCCTCCTGACTCCAGGGCCAGTGCTCTATTCACTGAGTCACCTAGCTGCTCCTTGAGCCACCCCTCACCTAATACAATCTCTAAGGATCCCTTTTACAACACATTGGATATGTGGTCATTCTGCTGCTGAATGAATATCTCTAATTAAGGGGAAGAGGCAACCAGGTGACTCAGTGGATAGAACGGTAGACCTTGAGTTAGGAACATCTGAGTTCAAATTTGTCCTCAGACAATTACTAGCTGTGTGATCCTGGGCAAGTCACTTAACCCATTTGCCTTAATCCGCTGGAGAAGAAATAGCAAACCACTCCAGGATCTTTGCTGAGAAGATGCCATGGTCAATATTGGTGTGCTACGGCCCGTGGGATCACTAGTCAGACATGGAAACAACAACAAGGGGGAACCTACCATCACCTGAGGCAGTCCATTCTCCTTCGGGATAGCTGTTCAGATGTTTCCCTTTACACGGAAACGAAATCTGTCTCTCTTCTATTTATATCCATTTTTCTTTGTTCTGTCTTTTGGAGAAATGCAGGGTATATCTGATCTGTCTTAGAGGGACTGTTTCATTTTTGTCTCCGCATCCTCAACATCCATTAAAGTGGCTGGAGTATTGTGGGTGCTATGTAAATGTTTGCTGATTCATTAGTTGACTGATTCTGTAGGCTAATCCTTCAAATACTTCAAGCTAGTGATCTTGTTCCTCTAAGTCTTCCTTTTGCAGACTTTCTATCCCTAGTTTCTTCAGCAGATAATGGTACATAGCATTTCTACAGAGCGTTAAAGTTTGCAGATCACTGTACATTCCATCTCAGCTGACCCTCATAAAACTCTGTGAGGTAGATGCTGTGATCATCTCTGTTTTAAAGATGAGGAGACTGAGAATGAGAGATTTTTAGATGACTTTCCCAGGGACACACAACAAGTAAGTGTCAAGGGTCTTCTTGATTCCAGGGTCAGAGCTCTTACCCACCATGCTTCTGGCTGCCACAAAGGTCTTCAGGGCCCTCATCATCTAGATGTGCCCTCTGCTTGGTACTCTCTAGTTTGCTGATGTTTTTCATGAAGCAAATTTGGGAAATTCTCAGTGTAACAGGCTGTTTCTCTTTCCCCTCTATTTTTGGTTTCCAAGAAAAAGGCATAAAGGCTAGGGCACATGGGAAATGCCTGACCTCTCTGATAGTTCAACTTGGGTTGAAGAGTAACGGGTCATGATATACAGATAGACAAACCATTGATTAGTTCTTACTATGTGGCAGGCACTGTGCTTGAGATACAAATACAAGCTGGTGCCCTTCATAAAGTGGTGGTTCTGGGCTATCAATGCACCAATCCTGATAGAAGGTTTCAGGGCAGAGACCTCTCATAGGGATGCTTATGTGGCCCCGGTTTTAAAGTTGGCAGAAATTGTACCCTCAAGCTATAGTGGTCATTTTTGATGGATTTGAATGTTGGTACTAAGTTAGAAATCCCCCCGAAGGTCTACATGTCCGCCAGACCTTGTTGTTTGCCTTTCTCCATTCTCTTCTCTTCTGTTCTGTTCCTTCCACTCCTGTCCCCTCCTCTCCCCGCCTGTCCTTTTCTCCTGTCATTTCTAGTAGAGAGACATGAGGCAGTGCTTGAACAAGAGGAGATTTTAGTCTAAAAGGAAGAGGGCCGTAGCAAAGTCCCCGTATGACACCGAGGGTAACCGCCGAGATAGAACATGGTACTGTTCTATGACTCTTAGAAATCTGCATAGTATTTGTCATCTGGAAGACCCGGGTTTTTCCTCTTGGGCACATACGTGAACATGGGGCCTTGGGACCTGTTTGGACTCAGCACAGAGTTATCCTTCAACTCTTCCACAAATGAATCTGTAGTTTATTTTATTTTATTTTATTGTTCCATCCTCTAACCCGACTTCTCAGCTCCCTCTGAGGGTCAGAGGAGAAATCGTATTCTACTCGCTTCCAGACCTAAGGCCAGTGGAGATGCTCTCCCCTTTCCAGGGACAAGTTAATTTTGGAGTCCAGGGAATCCTTCCCTGTTAACAGCAGAAAGTCCCTTCTTTCACCAGTCACTTGCCTCATTACCACTCCCTTTCCTGAAACCTCCTCTTCTGGTTGCTGCTGAGTGGAGGCATGTCATTCCTCCACCTACATACATCACATCCCCTCCTTTCACTGAAACAGATGATCTTCCAGAGGTGCTTTGGCCAAAACTTCCATCCTCCTCGTGTGGTTCTGAGTCTCAACTTGACTAGACTGGTAATAGAACTGCAGAGAGTTTATTAGCAAACCCATGCTTGGAGTCTTTATAGCGTGTTTGAATCTGCCAGAGCTTGTATTTTCCTGGCATAGTTTTCGCCAACTTAAGGTCATTCCCAGTAGTAAAATGAAGCATTAGGGGAAGACATTAACAGAGTATTCTTAAAACAAACATTTATATGTATGCAACGTTTTGTAGTTTTCCAGTCACTTTTATATCCATTATCTCATTTGGTCCTCTCAAAGAGGCAGATACCACTAGCTTTATTTTTTTTTAACAGATGAGGAAACTGAGTCTCAACTATGACTCAAGGCCAACTTTGGAGCTGGGATGAGAATCTAGCTGTTTTGCCTCCCAAGCCAGGATGCTTCCTTTCTGTGCTGTGATCCCTGAATGCTCCCTGGCTGAGCTTCGTCGTTTTTAGGTTCTTGTTTGCTATCTTGGAGTTTGGAAGAAGGCTAGGCTACCGTCCAGGACAGACTACACCAGAAAAATCACCAATCTCTCAGGAGTCTCCCAGACAGAAACCAGGCCCCAGGAGAGAACTAGAAGAATCTTCTCCGTGTAAAGGTGGACAGTTTGGAATATATCAAAATCTTGTGAAGAAAGTGACAATAGGAATAAATAGATTTACTTCAAAGTGCTGGGCCACACCAGAAACCCTCTCATCTGATAACTCTCGTCTGTGAAGGTTGCGGTCAGTGATAAATCATGGTACACCCACTCCACTTTTGAAATGCACTTTTCACGTGCACCCTAATCTGTTTGTGCACAAGTCAGCCTGGGGCATTTCTTTGCCGTCCTGGAGAGATGAAGATAATACAATTCCAGCCTCTTGCCAAAAGAGGGCAGTGTTGAATAGGCTGTGTGATTACCCTTCGGTGGACTCCCAACAGAGTACATGCGAGCATGGCTGTGTTGTTTGCCCAAATGGTTTCATCCCTGTTCTTACTTGGGTGACTGATGTACCATTTGTCTAGCCTTAAACGCCTCTGGTATATAGCTTCCAAAGCCCTTCACCGATTCTTAGTTCATGCTCCTTGTTCCCACTGGACTTTCTCTTGTATGAAGTTCTTGTCCATACTTTGCTTCTTTGTTTTATCCCAGGGTTGAGGGGACTTGGAGGAGGTCACATAGTGAGCTAATGTTGGAAACAATGATGGGACCCAAGAGTCACAAACTGTGTAATTGCTGGATAGCACTCTCCTCCCTCCCTTCCATGGTATTTACTTACCGAGTTTTTCTTTTCCCAGAAGCAGTGGTCGAGAGCTTCTCGGGCTGTGATGAGGCCCTTTGGAACTGTGCAAAAGGAATGCTTACATAATGTTCCCTTTGGAAGAAACACTAAAGGAACAGGGTGACATGCTGAATTCTTTAGGAAGGGATCAAGATGTTTGATCATAAGGTCATGGGATTGATAATTTTAGAACAAGAAGGGACTTGAGAAGTGATTTAACCCAACTCCATTTTGGAGATGAAATTCATAGCCTTGGTTTATCATTTTAACCACAAGAATTTATATAGAATTTGTATATATTCAGGTATGTTGTTGTTTGTATGTTTATACGTAATTGTATACATATATATTACATCTACACATGTTTTTGTATATTTATATCTAATTTATATCATGTGTATATACACACACCCATGCAGCTAGGTGGCACAGTGGGTAGAGAGAGCACTGGGCTTGGAATCAGAAGATTCATCTTCATGAATTTAAATCTGGCTACAGATACTTATTATGTGTGTATTATATATGTGACCCTGGGCAAGTCACTTAATCCTATTTGCCTTCGGTCCTTTTCTGTAGAATGGGCTAGAGAAGAAAATGGAGAACCACTTTATTCCCCTTGACAAGAAAACCCCAAATGGGGTCATGGAGAGTGAGACATGACTGAAACAACTGAATACAACTAAAAATACCAACACCACACACACACACACACACACACACACACACACTCCTTTTTGTCTATGTGAGTAAAACATAAATTCTTTCTCTTCCATTCTTTTCCCTAATCCTGAACTGTAAAATATCAGCAAAGGTCGCTATAGGTAAGGGAAGAAATCAAACTAGCCCTAGATGAAGGATACCAGGAAACTAGGTCTTGAGAAATGAATTGAGGTAATCTGCCATTTTGTTAAAGAAGTATCACCAGGGCAGCTAGGTGGCACAGCGAACAGAACACTGGCCCTGGAATCAGGAGGACCTGAGTTTAAATCTGACCTCAGACACTAAACACAAAGCTAGCCATGTGACCTTGGGCAAATCACTTACCCCCAATTGCCCTACCTTCCTCACTCCAAAAAGCAAAAAAAAAAAAAAAAAAAAAAAAAAAAGAAGTATCACCTCAAATTTTTTTTAGGCAGAAGAGTATAGTAGTACTACATATGTTAAATATAATGACTCAATATACATTTATTGAATGAGTAGGTGGAGGGGGAAATTAGATTGAGAATCTTTAGTTCTTAAATAATTACATATTTATTAGAGTAAAGGTAGACTTTAAGAACAACAGAGTCATACTCTGAATAATTTTTTTCTTTATTAATACTCTTTTCTTGTTGTTTTCTTTAAAAAAACTTTATTGATGTCTCTTGTTTTCCTATCACAGTAATTAAAATGATATCCTTTCTCCTACCTCTATCCCCCAGTGTGCATTCCCTTGTGACAGAAAAATAGTTAAACAAAACCAACCAATACAGAAACTATGTCTGATGGGGTATTTGGCATTCTGAACCTGTAGGTCCCCCCTCTCTTCCTCCCCAAGGAAATAAGGGTTCGAGTTCCACTTTCTGCAAGAGTAATTTCCTGGTTCTCCTCCCCCCTGTTTGTACTTTTGTTTCTCGAAAGTTGTATCTGTAAGAATGTAAATTACATACACAAAGTGACCTCATTGGGCCCTCAATGATAATTGATTCTCTAATTCCTTTTACCCCCTGTTAATTGTTTCTCTAATTCATTTCCCATAGGGGCTATTCTAAATTTTCTCCCCTCTCCTCAAACCTCTTATTCTACCCTTTCCCTTGACTCTTAACTGAGGACCTTGTCTCATACTGTCCTGAGAAAACAGAAGCCACTTGCTTTGCACTCCTTGTCTCTTTTATTCCACTCTTTGATGAAGAGACAGCTCTTCTCCTTCTTAAAGCCAGTCATTCTCTATGTATCCATGAAACTCTCCTTTCTTGTCTTTTTTAGCAGATTGTTTCCACAATCATTCCCCCTTCTTCTCATTTTTAATCTCTTTGTATCTTCTGGTTATGTTATTGCTGCCTACAATCGTACCCAATTCTCCCCACTATGCTCAAGAAATTCTCACTAGACTTTGCTATTCCTTCTGTCAGATAAACTCAGAAAAAGCTACCTGCGCTTCCTGCTCTTTCCTGTTCTCTCTCTCACTTCTCAACCCCTTGCAAACTGGCTTGTGACTTTATCATTCAACTAGGACTGCTTTTTTCTAAAGTTACCTGTGATCTAATTGACAAATATTTTAGCATCTTTACTTAATACTAATACTGTTTACCTTTGTAAAGAATTTAACATTATTAGCTACTCTCTCCTGGATACTCTGCTATAACTTTTCATGACACTGTCCTCTTGATTCTTTTCTTGTCTGTTCATTCTTAGCTTCTTTTGATGGATTATCACCCATATTATGCCCCCTTCCTGAGAGTGTCTCCCAAGGCCCTATTCTTCAACTTTTTTTTCCTTTTGTCCCTATACATTTTTCACTTAGTGATCTCATCAGCTCCAGTGGTTCAGTGATAATCTCTACACAGATAACTCCCAGATTCCAGCCCATTTCTTCTGAGTTCCAGGCCCAAATTACCAACTACCCACCGGATGTTTTAAACTTGAAGTCTTGACATCTCAAATTCAATGTATCTAAATCAGAACTCATTATCTCTTCCCACTTTCTCTTCCAGGTACCTCTGTAATATTGAGGACACCACCATCTTTCCAGTTTTCCAGGTTTCCTCATTCTCATCCACTGCCTCTTCCTCTATAATATCTGTTATATTCCTCCCACAGAACCAGCATTTAGGCCTCTGTTACTTCTCCTGTGGACAACTACAATAGCATCTTAATCAGTCTCCACACCCCATGTCTCTTCTCACTCCATTGCACAACTATCAGAGTAGTTTTTCTGAGGCACAGCCTGATCATGTCATTTCTTTACTCAAAAAACTACACTGGCTCCCTGTTATCTCTAGGACTAAAGTAAACTACTTGGTTTTTCATTGAACATTCTTGGTAACAGCTCTCTCTACCTTTCAAGCCTTATTAGGCATTACCCTTGTTCACATACACTCTGGTCTGGACAAAATGACCCAGTTGTTTTTTTTACAAGACCCTCCAATTTCTCTCTCTGTGCTCTTTTCTAGGATGGTTCACATGCTTAGAACAAACTTCCTTTTTACCTCCACTTTCTAAAATGTTTAATTTCCCTAATAGCTCAGTTCACATTATCCCTCTTACATGAGCAACTTTTTCTGATCCCATGAGCTGCTAGTACCTGCTCTCCAAAATTAATTTGCATTATTTTGCATATACTTATTTATGTAACTGTTGACTATATTGTCTTCCTCTATAGAATATATGTTCCTTGAGGTCAAGGACTATACAATTTTTGGTGTCATATTCCCAGATCCTAGCAGAGTGTTTAGTAGTTGGTGCTTAATACATTCTTGTTGAGTGATTTGTTTTCTTTAAGCAGCCGTTTTCAACCTGTGAGTCGCCACCCCTTTTGGGGTCGAACAACCCTTTCACAGGGGTCACAGGGGTCGCCTAAGACTATCTGAAAACACATATTTCCGATGATCTTAGAAACCGCTCCTTGGTCTCCAGGCGGGTCCGCCCATATGCAAGTACACCCACATATGAGTTTTAAAGGGTTACTGCATTAGGAAGGTTGAGAACCACTTCTTTAGTGCCTTTTTTTTTATCCTATAACATAACAGAGACTTTGATATTAGTGTCTAAATATGCTGTTTCAACAGTCATGTTATATAAATAGAGGCATGTAGTACTCTATATCATCACATATATATCATATAAATTTAAAATTTTTGTCTGCTGATTTCCTTCTTGTTTCATCCTTAATTTTTTTGATAACCTAGCTTAATTGGGCCACTT
Organism: Pseudocheirus occidentalis; assembly: GCA_028646575.1. Taxonomy (NCBI): domain Eukaryota; kingdom Metazoa; phylum Chordata; class Mammalia; order Diprotodontia; family Pseudocheiridae; genus Pseudocheirus; species Pseudocheirus occidentalis. The sequence goes on from JAQQSW010011216.1 coordinate 11,077, forward strand.
GCTAAGTTTCTAAAAACATTATTTCTACTCTATTGCTTGTTTTCTAAGGCAATGCTGTATAAACTTCTACCAATTTCTTTTGGAAGACTTCACAAATGAATTTATTTACACATCACAACCTGGTGTTGCCCTTGGCTGCCACAGCTCTTGGCTTGGCAAGGAGGTACTGGCTAAGGTGGTTTCTAGGCTCATTTGACTCCTCAATTTTTGCCATGGCTTTACAGTCATCAGTTAAACTTCTGTTAGAAATGATAGCCTTTATTGATGTCTCTATTGGTTTCTTATTTTCAGTATCTGTCTATAGAAGTAATAGAAAGCAAAACCCAAAACAAACAAATACAAAAACAAAAGCATATTTCCAAACCATTGGCCCAAGAATATTTCAATTCTTCAAAAGATCAATGATTTCATCATTGAGAGCATTCCCTCTATGCATGCAGATTGTAAAACCTTTGCTCCTTTGTAGCTATTACCTGGAGACAACTTTCAGTTGATAAAACTATCTTAACTAAACTGCGTTATCATAGACACTGGTCTTCAAAAGATCCATGATTTCATCAGTGAGGGTATTCCCTTTATTGATGCAGATTGCAAAACCTCTTTGTTTCTTTGAAGTTTTCACCTGGAGGCAACTTTCAGTTCATAAGGCTTATAAGGTTAGTTCATGTATTACTGACACGGATCTCTCTGGCCCTGTGCTTGAGGACTTTCCAGTTTGAGAGGACCTTCCATGGTTTGTGTTGCACTGGAGTAGCCTTGGAGAGCCCAGGGTCCCCACCACACTGTGAGGAAGAGGAGCAGAGTATTATAAAAAAGCTGTCAAATACAACTCTGGATCAGGACCTTTCTGATGTAACCTGTTCTAAAGATGTATTGTTGAACTGCAATGTGGAGACATTTGTTTTTGCTGAATGACAATGGAATTCCAATGAAATTAGCATGGCATCTACTGTGTATGAATAATTCCCAGTGATTAATATTATAGCAGGAAATATGGGGAAGATTAACAAAGGATTTGTTATTAACTAAAATGCACAGCCCTGCCAAGAGCAGAACCACCCAGTTTGCTATTTCTCAATAGGGGATACACCTAGTGCTGATTATATTCTCCCAATATACACATGAATGCAGGAAAGCATGCATGACTTCCTGCAGCCTTGCAGCAACTCTCTTGACAACTCTCTTTTTTCTTGTCTTTGAATTTCCCAGTTGCTGGAGCTTGGAAAACTCAAGAAACAAAAGCAGGAGACCTTCATTCTCACATTATCAGCAGCCTGATGGACACTTGTAATTAGCTGTCAAACTCTTTTTTAAACTTAACTCCTTTCTCACTCACTCTCCATATCTGTTCTTCTTCCTGGCTTCCTTGTATCTGTGAATGGCACTATCCTTCCTGCAGTCACCTGGCATCTTCGAATCTCCTCCATACCTGATCTGTCTTTAAGTACTATTGATATCACCTCCTCCTTGTGTCTTGTTTCTATCCACTTCTTACCTTTTCCACTGACCTTAATTACTTAACACCTGCACAGCTGAAACAGCCTTTGAACCAGTCTTTCCGCTTCAGTTTCTTCCCACAACTTCTTCACTCCAACCCAAACAGTTACAGGACAAAGACATTAGAATATAAGTTCTAGAGGAGGGTTCCTTCCTTCCTTCCTTCTTCCTTCCTTCCTTCCTTCCTTCCTTCCTTCCTTCCTTCCTTCCTTCCTTCCTTCCTTCCTTCCTTCCTTCCTT
>JAQQSW010011217.1:0-12813 GCA_028646575.1 Pseudocheirus occidentalis
TAATGTAACGTCATGTATATACATGTACACACATATGCATGTGTTTATCATACACACATATCTATGCACATATATGTATATAAGTAAATGTGTATGTGTGTGTATATATGAGTATGTATATATATGTATATGTGTATATACGTGTGTGTGTATAATGTATGGTGCACATTTAAGTCTAATGTACATTCTTAACATTTCTCCCATAACTTTCTTCAGTCTAGACAATCAACAAAACAATAGATTTCAGAAGTCTAAATGCTTATACTGAAATTTTTTTAAAGATCTTTTTTTTCCTTTTTGCTTTTTCAAGGGCAGTTGGGGTTAAGTGACTTGCCCAAGGTCACATGGTTAGTTTTTGTGTTAAGTCTCTGAGGCTGGATTTGAATTCAGGTTCTCCTGACTCCAGGGCCGGTACTCTATTCACTGCACCACCTAGCCACCCCCTATACTGAAAATTTAACACCCAACTCTGGCAGGAAATTTGAGCTGCCTCCAGCATATCTTTGAGTTGACTGCCCCTGCTGCACTCTGTGGTCATCCATACTGGGCTTCTCTTGCATTATCTCACTGAACACTCATGTCTCACAAACTCTGTCTCTGCACTATTTGTTCCTCTGTGTCAAAAATGTAGTCTCTCCTTTCCTCTGCTTCACAGAATACATTACTTCTTTCAAGACTCAAATTAGACTCCACCTTCTTCAGGAAGCCCAGACTTCTAGTGCCCTCCTTCACTATGGATCTTGGATTTGACTACCCTCCCTACATAGGTAGGTATGTGTCTTCTGACCGAGTAGAATGAAAAACTCTTGAAATCAGGGACTTCTCCTTTTATTTTAATTTTTTCTTTCTATTTCCAGTGCCTAGGTACAATGCCTGGCACACAGAAGGTACTTAAGAAATACATTTGATTGATTCATATGATCTAGCTTCGAATGCCAAACATAAGCTTGCCAAAAAGACTCTTTTAGGGAGAGATCACTCAAGGCAAGCACTCACATGGCAAACAGAAAAAGTAATACAAGGACACTCTCAAGGTCTCTCTTAAGAATTTTAGAACTGATTGTGTGACAAGGGAAACACTGGCAAAGGACCGCTCAGCATGGCATGCCCTCATCAGAGAAAGTGCTATCATTTGTGAGCAAAGCAGAATTGTAGTAGCTCAAAAGAAACATGAGATGCCAAATGTAAAGAATCCACCCCAAATGTCCATATAAATGACCTGTGGTAGAGCCTTCTGAGCTCATATTGGTCTGATCAGCCACAGAAACATACCCTGTAACTTGATTCTAGCATAGATATCATTCTGTTCCTCTTCAAGAATTAAGGACAACAGCCATGATCTAGCTAGTAATTTCAATGATTATTCTTTTTGATTCAAAATTCAAATTAATTTGTCAAACATTTCTTAAATATCTATGTTGTTCAGAGTTCTGTAGTAGGTCACACAGATATATAGAGATAAACAGATACATACAGAGAGACAGAGAGAAGGAGAGACAGAGACAGAGACAGAGAGACAGAGACATAGACGATTAGTTTCCAAGCATAGGTATTATTTTAGCAAAGAGTTAATAATAATCACTCTTCCATAGAATTATATTTATAGTCATTCATAGAGAATTAACACTCAGGGTTTACTGTTATACTTCCTGCACTCAGAAGTTTTTTTTTTTTTACCCTAGAATTGCTCCAAAGTTATATATACTTAGAAGGGAACTGAGTCAGCTGGAACATGTGACTTCTCTCATATGGTTGCTCCTGTTTCCTGCTCCACTTCCAGAATCATTGGCCTCTTTCTGGGTTTCTCCTTTCTCTTTCTGCACTTCTATTTTCGTCCCTTTCTGGATCCTCACCTCAATATTTTGCTATTTTCTGATTCAGATTGATGTGAACTAGCCTCAATAATTCAGTTTAATTAGGGTTAGGTGGATTGCAGAAATACTCGAATGGCTATTGTTGTGTGATTTTCATTGTTTTTAACACATCTATGCAATGTGTCTGATGCATCTATCTATCTTAAATGTATTAGCATGTATCCATATGCTTACACAAGTGCAAAATTAACTTTTAGACCACAAACTCCCACATCATGAAGGGGTTAGGATCCTAATGAAGGACTTAGCATCCTCATGAAGGACTATAGGTCCTCACCAGACATCTGTTGATTGAATAAGGAAGTATTTTGTTATAATGGAAAGTGCATGGGTACCAGAGTCAGGGGACTTAGGTTTAAATATTCTTCTGAATCTGATTGCTTCTTTGATCTTGGACAAGTCCCTTAACCTTAACATGCTTATTTCCTCCTCTACAAAATAAAGCAGATGTGTTACGTGACCTCTAAGATCACATTGGGTTCTGTATCTACAGTCTATACTCCTATGATGAAAATCCTGCCAAGAACATTCTGAGAAAACTTGCTATAAATGAAGAATGAGTTGTAATGAGCATATACATGGATTCAATGCATTCAGGGAGTTATGTATTCTTCCTGACTTGTTTGTACTGCTATTTAATTAGAAAACTATGTTTTTATGAAAATTGCAAGATATGCTCCTTTTTTTGCCTTGCCCATTATAAATTACAACAAATTCCAAATTAATAAGGTTTTAGCCTTATTCTTATGCATTGGAATTAAACAGCAATTGCCTTCAACATTGGTTAAGAAATTAATTGTTCTAATTTGTCCCACTTAAATTCAAGTCCCAGTTTCTGAATACTTGTGATTGTGGTCAGTAATATCACTATAAATAAAATATAATTCCAGTGATAGCTTGTATTCAGGACGTGATGTCAAATCACCATCAAGGAACTGTATGACCTGAAGAGCCATAAGGTCTACCAGGTAACAAGCATGAGGAATGGTGCATGGAAAGCTTAAGTGTTTTGTAGATATCTATGCTGTGTTGAGGGGCCTTCCAGTAGGCTGGGCAGATAATCACTAAGGATTTATTAAAGGTCCTAGGCAACAATAGCAAAGGATGAAAACATATGAATGGATTTTGATATAAATTAGTGAAAACACAAAAATGGAGATCACAGACATGTTATGAAAAGAAGTATTTATTAAATACCTAGATTAATTAGTAAAATAATATATAAAATAAATAAAATAAGAAGTATATAAAATAAATAAAATAAAAGTAATAAAATAAATAGTTGAATGTCTGTTAAACATAACTAAGTCAAACTGAATTGTTCAGGCAAAATGGATATTATAAGGTACTATATAGATATAATATATTATCTTATGTATTGAATGTTTCCCATTATTCAAAGGATCTGTGATGTTGACTGAACAGTAAACTTCATCTCCCTGCATAGTGAAATACAATTGTGGAACACGCAGCTTTAATTCATTTACTTATTTTATGGAATCATATTCTAAGGACAGGAAGCAAGGCATACAGGAGAGAGAGATGGCCTTGAAATCCGAAGGTTCTGGTTTCAAGCTCTGCCTCTTCTGTGATGACTATGTGATCAGAGTGTGTCTCTTCATCATCTCAGTGACCCAGGAAACTCCCTAAGATTATCTGCTGACCTGGTAAAGGGAATTTTCACATAAGGGGCTCTCTGGACCACTGAGGAAATCACTGATTCAGTTTTTTTTAAGTATCTGAGGCCAACTTTGAATCCATTCTTCCTGACACCAAGTCCAACATTCACTCCACTATAATCACCACATTTACTTTCACAATAATAGAGATTTAAACTTGGGGAGGGTATGGGTGGGAGCTAATGGTACAGGAAGAGTGGATTGTTTATTTTTGAGATACATAAAATCCTACCTGGTTACAGTCACCCTTTAAAAGAATCTACATCATTTATAACCACCTAAGAAAATGTTTCTGATGACACTGCATGAACAAAGTATAAGAATTCTTCCCTGAGTACACCCTGATGATCTAATGACTGCAATTTTCCAGACAGAGGCAAGCATGGGTTGGGACTATTTCACAACCAGAATCCCCCTGTGTTTTCAGCAGGACTCAGGCTGGTGCATTTTGGTTCATGAAATAGATTAAGCCATCATTTTAATAATTGACAGGTTATTTTTTCCCTAGTTAGCCACAGGAGAATTTTATTGACTATGGGAGTAATGTTGATTAAAAAATGTTAGAGTTTATGGTTACTTAGGCAAGTATGGTTAGAACTTCTACTTAAAAAGCTGGAACATGAGAGTCGCAATTTTAATTCTGCTCTGTCGTGGGATATAAATCAATTGGGACACAGCAGGTCAAACTCTGCTTACATGAATTTGACAATATATATATTTAGTGCTTTCCTTATACTTATCTGTTTCTCTCCTTGCCCTCTTCTTATTCCTAATGCTTTGAACAGTATTAATTGACCAATGGCAAAACTCTTCCCAGCTTGTCAATATGCAGGCATCACCCAAGACTTGAAAACTTCTGGAACTGATGTCCAGAGAGACAAGGGAGAATGACAAAGGAATGTCATTTGTCAAAATAACTGAGGCAGAGTTGATTTCCCTATTCAAACAGATTTGTCAGGAAAGAAATGGAGTAGTAAGCCTGCTATATGTTAGCCTCAATATTTCAGAACCTTTTAAAAAATCTATTTTTATGTAACCTTCATTTCTTAATGCCCTCTAGAGACTCTATTTTAACTGATAAGTTTAAAAATAAAGGAAAGAAAAAGAAAACCAGTCCAGCAAAACAAACCACCATAGAAGCAAACAAATCTAACAGTATATGCCACATTTATGCCCAAAGTCTCTTAAAATTGCAGGAATTTGGGGGTGGCTAGGTGGTGCAGTGAATAGAGCACCGGCCCTGGAGTCAGGAGGACCTGAGTTCAAATCCGGCCTCAGACACTTAACACAAAACCTAGCCATGTGACCTTGGGCAAGTCACTTAACCCCAATTGCCCTCCCAAAAAGCAAAAAAAAAATTGCAGGAATTTTCCTTAAAAGTCTGACTTTACCTTGACTTTAATGAGACTGACATCTCAAAACTGTTATAAGAATGCAAATCACCATACATAAAAATATTTTTGAAAAATGAAAGTTGGTATCATTTCAACTATAATTGGAAAGAAGAGAAAGGGCACAAACTGATATTTTGCTAATTAATAACCAAAGATGCCCATGTTTGATGGGTTAATGGTAGGCAAGGAATTGTGACGCAGGGTATTATTACTGTTGAGTCATTTTTCAGTGCTGTCCGACTCTTTGTGACCCTATTTGAGGTTTTCTTGGCAAAAATACTGGAGTAGTCAGTCACTTCCTTCCCAAGGCAATTTTACAGATGAGGAAATTGAGGCAACCATGGTTAAGTGACTTGCCCAGGGTCACACAGCTAGTAAGCAAGTGTATGAGGTCATTTGTGAACTCAGAAAGATGAGTCTTCCTGACTCCCAGTGTGGCACTCTATCCACTAAGCCACATAGTTGCCTCTAGCTCTTCATGGTGACCCCACAGATCATACTGTCCATGGAGTTTTCTTGGCAGATACTGGAGCCGTTTCTCATTTCCTTCTCCACTGGATTGAGGCAAACAGAGGTTAAATGACTTGCCTAGGGTCACACAGCTAGTAAGTGTCTGAGTCTGGATTTTGAACTCAGTTCTTCCTGACTCCAGGACCAATGTTCTAAACACTGGGCCACCGACTGCCCTGAAGTAGTGTGAGAATGCCCTAAATAACAGAAAATTGACTGCACGTGGGCATCAGCCCTACTACTCTCCCATTCAGGAGCAGGACCTACAAAATCACCCTTCATGAAAGAGAAAGTGTGTATGTGTATGTAGGGAAAACTCACCTGTGGCAAAGACAACATTCTTTGAGACCAGTCTGTGTTCTACAATGGAGAACTGGGGAAGCTCAATCCTTTCCACACCTGTCACCGCATTGTCTCCACCTCTCCAATAAAATTCAATGTCATCTGTCGTGTAGCCATCTACCAAGGAGAAGGAAATAGGAAAAGAGAGGTCTTAAGTCTCAGGCCAACACAATTTTTAAAAATACTACTATTATCAATGGCATTTAAATTCAATACTATTATTGCTTGTTGTTGTTATTATTGTTAAGTCTTGGCTGACTCTGGGATCCCATTGGGGGATTTCATGGCAAAGACACTGGAGTGACTCCTCCAGGTCATTTTACAGATGAGGAAACTGAGGCAAGGAAGGTGAAATGACTTACCCAGGGTTACAGAGCTAGAATCTAAGACTGGATTTTAACTCAGTTCTTCCTAACTCCAGGGTCATAATTCTCTTCACTGCACCACCTTTTCCATTCATTTTTTTAAATAAAAATTTATGCAGTTTGTCTATACACAAAATTAGTTTAGAAAAATATATTCATTTACGTGGCACATTTTTCTTTTGGATGTATTATCATTTTTATCTGCTTTGTACTAAATCTGGGCTGAGGCAATTAGCAATTAAATAGACTGAGTTTTCTCTGAGTGCCCTAATAGAATTTAGTATCATGGGGAAAGCACTGGATATAGAATCACAGGAATTGGGAGTAAATTCAGTTTGACTCCTCACTGTATGTGACTATGGCTAAGTTGGTCCTATTTTCCTTTATTATAAAATAAGGGGATTAGACTGGATATCTCTAAGGTCCTTGCCAACTCTCAATCTTGTGAAATTGTGCACATTCCAGAAATAGATGATGAAATTATGTAGGAATTGTATGGAGGTTTTCCAGGGAAATATTGATTTAAAATAGGGGTTCTTAACCATTCTTGGGTCATAGACCCTTTTGGCAGGCTGATGAAGTTCAAACATCCCTTGTCAGATTTTATTTTTTAATGCATGGGATGCTTGTGATTTCAATGGGACCAATTATATTGAAAGACAGTTCTCACTACTTTTTTAACTTCACAGACTCCAAGTTTGGAATTGCAGGATTAAATATTAAGAGCAGTAAATAAGAAAACTGAACTGAAGTATGTAGAATTCTAGGCAGGAGACATCTCAAAACCCTCTGAAAAGTCCAAAAGCTAAAAACACTTAGACTTCCTACAATGCAATGTTTAATAACTTGAGATTATCAGACACTTAAAGCATAATTACTTTTTTTTTCCTGATATAGTGGGAAGGCTAAGCACTGATTCCTCCTGGCTGATACAAAGTCCTACACTGTGGCTGTTGGGAAATGCATTTTCCCCTACTTGCTCAAGTTAGTAAAGATACTCTTTGGTTGAGAAAAGGAACAATTACTAAGTTGGACCAGTAAGAGTGAATGCATATTGTCAACTTCCTGTGAATTTCCTGAGTGATTCTGATGGGGCTAAACTGTCAATAAGAACCCTGTTAATTCGATTACAGGTGATAAGAAACTGTACCTTAGAAAAACAACTGATTGAATTGAATTGAATTTATTACTATAAAACTGTCACCAGTTAGGATAACCACATTAAAAATTTTAAAAAATATGGATGATGACTTTTCTCTAGAGGAGTTGGGAGTTAGATCATCATTTTAGAGCTAGTAGGGCTATTTTAGGCTCTAAGATTCTTTACCTCGAGTTCACAGACTGTGGGGTAGATCTCAGGAGTTCTATAATTTTGCAATTAAAAAATGTATCTTTATTTTCGCTAATCTTTGGGGATTCTTTTTAATCCTATGGATTTCATTTTATTCATCTAAAAATCTCAATCTTGAAAGGGGTCCACAGGCTTCATCATAAAGCCAGAGGCATCAAAGATGCAAAAAAAAAAATCCCTAAATCTAAAACCAATGTACTCATTTTACAGGTAACAAGAATGAGGCCCAAATTTACTTGCGCAGAGTTAAATAGCTGATGAGCATTTGAGACAGCTTTTGAAATCATGTCTTCCTGAGTATAACTCACACATTATTCACTAAAACTTGGGATCGCATTTCTTTGCCTTTTTTAGCTGTTCAAATTTTCCCATAAGGTGTGTATAAGTGTCTATTTGTTTTTATCATTTTTATAGAAATTTTTAGAACATGGTCTAAATCAGGGCTTCTTAACCTTCCTAATGCCATGACCCTTTAATATTTATATATGGGCGTAACTGCATGTGGGCAGGCCCTCCTGGAGACAATAGAGGAGCGGTGTCTCGGTTTCTAAGACCATTGGAAATATATGTTTTGGATGGTCTTAGGCCAGCTCTATAACCCCTGTGAAAGGGTCGTTTGACCCCCAAAGGGGTCGCGATCCACAGGATGAGAACTGCTGGTCTAAATGACATTACCTTAAAATCTTCACATTGCAAGGAATGTTAGAAATGATGTTGTCCCATATCTCACCTAGTACAAGTCTTCTTTTCCCCTATAAGACTTTCAACAAAGAGGTCATCAATCTGCTTCTTTAACACCTCTATTAAGAGGGACCTCACCCCTTAGGAGGTGGATTATTTCAGTCTTGACCAACATGAAGATTATTGTGTTCTTCCTTACAGTTAGTTAAAAAAAAATTGCTCCTTATAATTTTGAATATGGTAGCTGGCTGGTATAATGTAAAGAGCAGTTTAACTCTAAGCTGATGATTAACAGTTCTGACTCTACCACTAGCTAGTCACATTACCTTTGCAGTTTGCATATTCTTACTGAGCCTCGGGTTCTACCCTATAAAATGGGGTTTATATTTGTGCCCAGCCTTCCTAACAGGGTTATTTTAAGCAGAGAGCTATCAGAACTAGGTTAAAATGCAGCTGGGAAATATTTGGCAAAGTACATAAAAATATAATAAAGTATTTTAAGACTAAGTCAATATACAGCCTGGAGGGATGCCTCTATATGGATTGGTGATTTTGCATCTATTTGAGTATGATACCACAGCTTGTGAAAATTAAATACAATAACGTCAGTTATTTAGTAATAAAATGCTACAGAGATGTAATATGCATATTTATTATTATTTTCACCAATATTTCTTTGGTTGTAGCTCAGCAACATAGACCAACACAGGGAAACCATGTCCCCTCTTCAGCGTGTTAACCTGTGAAGGAAAACCACTGGCGGAAGGGAATTTCCACTTTTCTTCAGTAAGACATGGTTGTGCCAACTCTTGTGGACTAGAATTTTCTCCCACTTTTCTCATCTTCCCCATCTCCTCTCCCCAGATTTTCTTCCTTGTCCAAGGAAGCAGGGCACTTGCTGCTTCTACCACCCTTGGTCCCTAGTGGGAATCGGGCCCTTCTCTCACTTTTGGGAAGATAAAGTTGGAATTCTCAAAATGTACATTGCTAAAAATTGATGGAAAATCAAAAAGAAGAATGATATACAAAAATACAACAATAACTTATTTTAAATAGCATGGAGATTGTATATTAAAGTAAGCAATGCCTCGTCAGACTTACTTGACTGGCACAATTCAAATATTATCCTGCCCTTTGTTCTTTCCCTCTTCCCACTCCTCCCTGACCTTCTCCACAAGTCTCTCCCCAAAGAAGAAAATTCAGGTACAGCTTAACTATTATTACCAGCATTTTTTTGGGAGAAAAAAAAAGATTTTCCCTCATGCAACCCTTCAGATGTCTAAAGATAGTACCATCTCCTCCATAACTTTCATTTCTTGTATTATACATCTATAGAATTTTAATTATTTCTCCACTGACAAGTGTAAAGAATAAAAAATTTTGAGTTAGGAAGACCTACGCTGAGAGCTCTAGTTCCAGTTCTCTCATTTTCCAACTAAGAAAATTACTTCACAGCTCTATCTAGTACATCTTTGAAATGGAAACAATCTTATTTTTGCTATTCATAGAGTTTTAAAAGAGATAAGGCAGTATGGCCTAATGAATGGAATGCAGGTCTCAGAAGCAGGAATACTTATGTTTAAATCTTGCCTCCAATTGCTTACCCCTCTGCCCCCACAGCCAGACACAAAAGGTCTGTGGAAACCTGGGCAAAACTCTTAACCTGTCACAGTTGTCAAAGTCCTATAGAAAAGAGGAGATATTAAACCATACCTAAAGATCCTTGAAGGCAGCATATTGATTTAGAAAACCATGTATTAACATCATCTCTGTTCTCTTGTGTGTTTATTTATTTTTTAAAATATTCACCAATTCAATTTTAATCTAGTTTGGCTGCATTCAGAGTATGGCAACCTGCAGGCAGCTCTCTAAGGCTCTAAGTTGGGGAAAAGGTGCCAAACCCCATCAGCAGTGGAGTTTTCACAGACTTCCCTGGAGTTAAGAAACCACAGGTCTAATCACTATACCTCTCTCTAATGAGATAAGGTAGTGGAGAAGACAAAGGAAAAATCTTTGCAAATTGTAAAACACAATAGAAATGTAAGCTGTCCTTCCTATTAAGACCACGAGGTAGGTCATAATGCACAGACTGCAGAGCCAGAAGTCAGGAAGAATTCCTGAGCTCAAATCTGGTCTTAGAGACTTACTAGCAGCATGACCTTGAGCAAGTCACTTAACCCTGTTTGCCTCAATTTTCTTGCCTGTAAAATGAGCTGGAGAAGGAAATGGCAAACCATTGTGGTATCTCTGCCAAGAAAACCCCAAAGGGGGTCACAAAGGTCAGATATAATTGAAAAAATGATGAAACAGCTATCCTTACTGTTCTGTGATGTGGTTTGGGACCCATTTTCATTCTGGCTATTTCTTCCAAAACTCATTTGCCAAGATACTTCTTAAAATAAACTTAATATCCTCGCAGCATTGCCAGATTTTCACTTTCTTTATGGACACTATACATTTTTAATGCATTTTTTCACTTAATTCCTATACTCTATAATCTTTTGACTATGTACAGATGTCAATACATACAAACACACTGTAAAGACTACAGTCTTATAGGCCTAAAATGTAGGTCTTGGAACCTTAGGACACTGAACTTAGATCTGAGAGGGACCTTAGTGGCCATCTGATAATAGGAAAAAAAGAACCAGTCTAAGCAAGATGTTAAGTGACTTTCTCAAGATCACACAGGACAGCAAGTTTTGTTTTAAATTAAAATGCTGCACTTCCATAGTATCGATAACATCTATAATAAACTGAAATAGTGTATTACCATAGTATCTATATGAATCAAAGCATTATTTTCCCCATCTGTTTTATATAGAAGTGTAGCTTTGCCACTCATCAGGTACATACTAAGTTATATTGCAACACTATATCTTCTTACCTCAATTTAGAATTAATATTTCTGGGGACAGCTAGGTGGCACGGTGAATAGAGCACCAACCCTGAAGTCAGGAGGACCTGAGTTCAAATCCAGCCTCACACACTTAATACTGCCTAGTTGTGTGACCTTGGGTAAGTCACTGAAGCCCAGTTGCCCTCCCCCACCGAAAAAAGCCAAAAAAAAAAAAGAATTAATATTTCCAAGCCTAAATCAATTTGAACAAATGAGTAGCCTGATCTATGAATTAAATGAGAAGAAAATGGTATTTACACAATGCTGATCAACAGACTTTGGATGCACACAGCAGAGAGATCTAGTTTTCTTTCTATTACTATGATGAATGCTACTATTGTCCCTCTCACAGAGGCACTCCGAAATGAATTATCAACTTTCTGAATGATGCTCAAGTTGAAATACATTACTATGCTACAGAAACCATATATCTATATATGTATGTATACGTACACATACACGCATATATACATACACACACATACACATCCTAAAGTTGAGTTTCTCCATCTAAATCCCAGGCGTACCCAAAGCACAGCAAATCAAGTATGTTATGACACTTTGTAAGCAAATTGCTTTGTGCTCATCTAACTGAATGGATTAAGAAGGGGAGCATTAACTTTCTTATGTTTCAGCAAAGCTAATAGTCTGCCTAATCAGACTGGAATAGAGAACTGCTCAACACCACCTCTCAATCTCATTTTCCTGCCCCCTAGAAATAGCCACAAGAGAAATTAAAGCCTTCTCTGGTCCTTTGAGACCTAACCATATCTGTCTATGAATGGAGAATAATTAGTATGGTAGGATGAAGGGAAACTGTCCTGAACCACTTAAGAAACCCAAAGGGAATACAGATATGTACACACAGCTTTCAATTTCCAGAGTGCAGTTCTGCTCGTCCAGGGGATATCTTCTCAGGTCCATCATACATGCGGCTGTTGTTGTAATTCTGCAATACAAGCAGGGAGAAGGAAAACATTACTGCTAAGGCCAATAACCTCTTTCTATTAGTAGTGAAGCCTATTTATAGAAAGACAAAGGCTATGCTCCATATAGGAGACATCTTCCACAGAAATAAAATGTTCTAAACCTTTCTAAATCATAAAGCAGATTAAAAAGTCAAAGTAATTTAAAAAGAAAAAAGAAGGCAACATAATCTAACTTACATAGAAATTTGGTATTTTTATTTATCTGAGTATATTGCTTTAAGTACTTTAATTTGAATTTCCAGATGTAAAAAGTAAAAAGTACTTACCTCTTATTCCTCCTCCCAGCTTTATCTAATAGGTTTTCTGATTTCACATTGTAGGTCAGCATAGTGGATAGAACATTACGACAAATTGTGTGCTAAATTATCAATTTTTGTGCCAAAAGTGATAATTGTTTCAATAAATTTCATTGACCAGCAGCTCACCAGTCACATCTGGTAAGGCTAATTAGACGTTTTAAACCTTTTGTTTATTATTATTACTTTTTAATTTTTTGCTTTGTGTAGGAGGGAATGCAGGGCAGTTGGGGTTAAGTGACTTGCCCAAGGTCACACAGCTAGTATTAAGTGTCTTGAGGCCGAATTTGAACTCAGGTCCTCCTGACTCCAGGGCCGGTGCTCTATTCACTGCACCACCCAGCCACCCCTCACAGCTTTTAAGCACCATGTCATCTACTTTGTTCTAAAAAGAAGTTTGTCTTTCCTATTTGGATTTTGCCCCTACTTGTCT
>JAQQSW010011218.1:0-12813 GCA_028646575.1 Pseudocheirus occidentalis
ATATGTGTATACCTACACATATGTCTATATAGGAGGATATATATGCGTATGAATGCATATCTGAACATGTGTGTATATGTGTACACAGAGGGTATAGGATCAATTGAATATGAAGGGATGATACTTTAAAAGGTGAAATTCTGAGGTGGGATAGGACTAGAATGAGAGGAGACAGGGAGAGACAAAATGGAGTTAATCATCCCATAAAGAAAAGGCAAGGGATAACTGTTACAACTTTACCTTCAACAGGAGAGTTAGGGGGGATGGGGATGAGAGGCGGGATGATGGAGGGGAGGGCAGGGTCTGGGGGAGGCTTGCTGGAAGCACACACTTCAGTAAAGGGACAGGGACAGACTAGAGAATGGAACAAGGGGGGGCAGGATAGGAAGGAGGGACATATAATCAATAGGTCCATTGTAGAGATGTCCTGCATAATTACACATGTGCAGCCTGTATTGAATTGCTTGTGCTTCCAGTGGGGGTGGGTGACCAGGGAGGAACCAAAAGAATCTAAAATTTAAAGCTCTACTATCAAATGTTAAAAAACAAAACAAAACACACACACACGGGGCGGCTAGGTGGCACAGTGAGTAGAGCACTGGCCCTGGAGTCAGGAGGACCTGAGTTCAAATCCGGCCTCAGACACTTGACACACTAACTAGGTATGTGACTTTGGGCAAGTCACTTAACCCCAACTGCCCTCCAAAAAGCAAAACAAAAAAAAAACCAAAAAAACCCCCACACATACTCACACACACACACACGCGCACACACACACACACACACACACACATATATATAATTATTAATTACATGCAACTGGGAATTAAGATATACAGGAACTGGAGTAGGGAGACCCTCCCTACCCCACCAGAAAGTTAGAGGACCGATTGAGGAAGGCATAAAAGAGAGCAGATTGCGGGACGGGCTTTATAGTGGGATCACTGTTTTGGGGTTGAGGGTGGGGGAAAGACTGGGAGAAAATTTGTAACTCAAAATATTATGGAAAGGAATGATGTAAACAAGAAAATAAAAATATTAACAAAAAAAACCTTTTGTAGAGATTATCACATGAAGTTGGAAAGCCAGTCTATTGGGTTAGTATATTGATATCTGACCCAAACACCAATAAGAGACAATAAGTTGGTTCCAGAATTGAAGAAAGAAGAGAGCAGGCTGAATTGTACTTGGAGAACTATGTAGTGATTCCAATGAATCTGAGTTATTTCCTGGCACAGATGATCATCTTTCTAAAACAAATGTTTTCCTAGTGATCTTATAAAGTTTCAAACGCTGCAACACCACAGTTGGTGAAGAATCTAAGTTTTAGGTGACTAAAACGGTAATAAAGAAATGCATGTCAGGGACATGTAGACTGTAATATATTTCCAATTGACCAAAAGACAAAAAAAATAGATTAGGGAACATCAATGAAGAAATGTGAAACCAAAAATGGAGATGGTCCAAACATGTAACAAAAGAAAGGGGTAACAGGTAGAAATTCCTATTTTCTATCTATTGATATCCTTGAAATGTTTTTAAAATGAACCTAGAGGAAAGCCTCCAGCAAATTAGCTGGTTCCTCTGTGGAAAATCTACAGGGTGTCTAATAGCTTTAGCAGTTTTAAGCTTTAAGAGCTTGAGACTTTTGGGACACCCTGTTTATAAAGGAACATTAGATAAGAAAAGCATGGGATGAGGAGCTGTTGAATGAGTTGTAATCTGCACCATTGAAGACAATATTCACATCAATGAAATCACAGATCCAGTAAAGCATTGAAGAACGTATATTATTATGATTATGATCTTATGATAAAATTTTAGTACAATAGTTTTTGTAGCCAGGTTTTTAATGTATGACACCAAGATTGCCTGTCCCTTAATTCCTGCCTCCTCCCCCAAATAGTTGACTGAAAATATTTGTGATCTTTACTGACAAATTTTTTTAAAAACTGAAAAATCCAAATGATATATACTGGAGTATGGCCAGTAACAAAGATAAGATTTAAAAGTAAGTTTGTATTTGAAAAACTTTTCTTAGTAAATTAATGTCTAGGTTATATTAAGACATATGCTTCTGAGTATTTACTGCTACTGAGTTAACAAGCTCCAATATGCTCTTCAAAACTGCCTCCAGCTGACTAGATTTACTACCTAATTAACTGAGCAATTACTTATTTATGGAGCACCTACTGTGTGCAAGCCATTATCATAGTGGCATATGCATAGAAATAGAAAACATGTTCCAGGGAACAGTGAAAAAAATCCCTGGAAATCAGGACACCTGGGTTCATATCCCAACTTTGCCATTAACTTTTGGTAATATTTTGGGAAAGTCACTTCATACTTTTAAGCTTCCGTTTCTTGATCTATATAATAAAGGGGGTTGACTTGACATCTGTTAAAGTTCCTTCTGTCTTTGATATTCTCTAATCAATGAACATGGTCTCTGCTGTCACAGAATTTAGAAATCCAGGTGTGGAATGAAAAAATGTATACTTGTGACAAGATAACTGGAATAAAAAGCAGTTAGTGCTGTGAAAATGGATACCTTGAGTTGCCGGAGCCCCACAATTATCCAGGCAACCAGAAGAACTATATGAGGACTGGCTTGACATACCAACAACCCTTTGGGGTGACCGAAAGGAAACCTAGCTGAATACGCAGAAAATCAGCACCTGTGAAGCCAATTAAGCTCATACCGGCTTTGAAGCAGACCCTGAGCCATTTGGTGGTTTATAGACCTTCAAGAGATATCCCTGTCTTCAAAGAGTTTATGGGTTTTGGAGACAGCATTATCTCCAGAGATTCCCCTAACTTTGGTTAGGGATTCTCCTAATTATACTACTTTTGCAGACATCTCCTTATTATGCCTTGAACTATGGTCTGTTTATCTAATTTCTGAATCAGGTGTCCACAGCCTGGACACCTAGAATTCCTCTCTTCCTTCTCCTCCCCTGGGGATGGGGCTCATTGACTCATTCCCCCTTTCCGCCAAATTTCTTACCCTCCTTTGGCCAGAAGGTATATAAACCTTCCCCCTCCATTACTTGGTGGGCTGTGTCAGTCCCTATTTGCATGTTTTATTTCCTTGCTTAATAAAAATATTTCCTTAATTTCACAGGCATTGTCTTCCTCTGGTTTTCTTCCCTTTTAGGGAAAAGGGGAATTCGAATCTCAAGAATTGGCTTTTGCATTCTCTGTCTGTCTTCCCCTTTGGGGGAAAGAGAGATCTAAATGTCCTCAAGAGAGTGTTTGCCTCAGTTTCCAATGCTGCATTCACAGTATGGTATTGGACATCAGTGGAGAGAAAGTTCACTTCAGGTGTCAAGCCTTCATGGAGAAGGTGAGATTCAGCTATTATTTAAACGATGAAGTAGATATTGGCAAGTGGAGAGGCCTGTGTAGGTGTTTCAGGGAGAAGGAACTAAGCCAGCAAAGACAGTGATTGGGAGGAGGGAGTGATCGCAGGAAATACAGTGTTTGAGTGGGGATTAAAAGTTGATCAATATCAGTTCTTTTTTAAAAATTAATTTATTTATCTTTAGTTTTCAACATTCATTTCCACAAGATTTTGAGATTCAAATTTTTTCCCATTTCTCCCCTCCCCGCACCCTAAGATGGCATGCATTCTGATTACCCCTTCCCCCAGTTTGCCCTCCCTCCTATTACACCTCCCCCCCTTATCCTGTTTCCCCTTACTTTCTTGTAGAGCAAGATAGATTGCCCCTTCCCTCTTACATTCTTCTAGCGCAAGATAGATTTGTAAACCTCTTTGCCTCCATATCTTATTTCCCAGTTGCATGCAATTTTTAATATTTGTTTTTTAAAAAACGTTGATTTCTACATTATTACTCTTTTCCCCTCCCTACCCCCCTTATTGAGAAGGCAAACAATTTAATATAGGTTATACATGTGTAGTTATGAAAAACACTTCCATTATAGTCATATTGTGAAAGACTATATTTCCCTCTATCCTATCCCACCCCCCACTTATTCTGTTTTCTCCTTTGACCCTGTCCCTTTTCAAAAGTGTTTGCTTCTGACTACCCCCTCCCCCAGTTGCCCTCCCTTCTATCTTCTCTTCCCCTCTTATTCCCTTCCACCTTTCTTTCCTGTACAGCTAAGATACACAACTGAACATGCATGTTATTCCCTCCTTATGCCAAATCCGATGAGAGTGAGGTTCACTCATTTTTTTTTGCTTTTTTTTTTTGGAGGGCAGTTGGGGTTAAGTGACTTGCCCAAGGTCACACGGCTAGTTTTTTGTGTTAAGTGTCTGAGGCCGGATTTGAACTCAGGTACTCCTGACTCCAGGGCCGGTGCTCTATTCACTGTGCCACCTAGCCGCCCTGAGGTTCACTCATTTCCTCTCACCTCCCCATTCTTCCCCTCCAGTATGAAACCTTTTTCTTGCCTCTTTTACATGAAACAATTTACCCCATTTAATCTCTCCCTTTCTCCTCCCAATATATTCCTCTCTCCACCCTTATTTTTATTTTTTAGGTATCATCCCTTCATATTCAACTTACCATGTGCTATCTATCTATCTTTTTTTCTATCTATCTATCTATCTATCTATCTACCATCTATCTACATATATATGCATATACATATACACATATATACATAATATACATCTACACATATGCATATATGAACCTACACTCATATATACATACACACACATACCTATGCACATATATATATTTATTTCCTCCAACTGCCCTAAATTTGAGAAAGGTTTCATGAGTTACAAATATCATCTTTCCATGTAGGAACGTAAACAGTGCAACTTTAATAAGTCCCTTATGATTTTTCTTTCTGTTTACCTTTTCAGGCTTCTCTTGATTCTTGTATTTGAAAGTCAAATTTTCTCTTCAGTTCTGGTCTTTTCATCAAGAATGCTTGAAAGTCCTCTATTTCATTAAATATCCATTTTCCCCTGAAGTGTTATAGCCAGTTTTGCTCAGTAAGTGGTTCTTGGTTTTAAGGGCTCTTCTGACCTCTGGAATATCATATTACAAGCCTTCTGATCTGTTAATGTAGAAACTGCTAGATCTTGTGTTATCCTGATTGTATTTCCACAATACTATAATTGTTTCTTTCTGGCTGCTTGCAATAATTTTTCCTTGACCTGGGAACTCTGGAATTTAGCTCTAATAGTCCTGGCAGTTTTCATTTTGGGATCTCATTCAGGAGGTGACTGATGGGTTCTTTCAATGTCTATTTAACCCTCTGGTTCTAGAGTATCAGGGAAGTTTTCCTTGATAATTTCTTGAAAGATGTTGTTTAAGCTCTTTTTTTGATCATGACTTTCATGTAATCCAGTAAGTTTTAAAATCATCTGTCCTGGATTTATTCTTCAGGTTTTCCCAATGAGATATTTCACATTGTCTTCTATTTTTTTTGTTCTTTTGGTCTTGTTTTATTGTTTCTTGATTTCTCATAAAGTTGTTAATGTCCTTTTGCTCCATTCTGATTTTTAAGGAATTATGTTCTTTATTGAGCTTTTGGACCTTCTTTTCCATTTGACCAAGTTTGCTTTTTAAGGTGCTATTTTCTTCAGCATTTTTGTGTGTCTTTAGCAAGTAGTTGACTTGTTTTTCATGATTTTCTTGCATCACTCTCATTTCTCTTCCTAAGTTTTCCTCTACTTCTCTTACTTGATTTTCAAAATCCTTTTTGATCTCTTCCATGGCCTGCAACCAATTAATGTTTTTTGGAGGATTTTGATGCAGGAGCTTTAACTTTGTTATCTTCTTCTGATTGTATGTTTTGATTTTCTTTGTCACCAAAGTAAGATTTTGTAGACTGACATTTTTAAAGCTGTTTGCTCATCTTCCCAGCCAAATACTTGACTTTTTAACTCTTTGTCAAGGTAGGACTC
Organism: Pseudocheirus occidentalis; assembly: GCA_028646575.1. Lineage (NCBI taxonomy): Eukaryota > Metazoa > Chordata > Mammalia > Diprotodontia > Pseudocheiridae > Pseudocheirus > Pseudocheirus occidentalis. Next base: position 5,891 of record JAQQSW010011218.1, read on the forward strand.
TGTTTCCAGTGGGTGTGGGTGTGGATGTGGGTGTACTGTTCCAGGCTTCAGGGGTTTTGTATCAGCCACTTGATCCCCCACTGTCTGTGGGCCCAGAGCTCTGGAAGCAGCCACTGCTGTTGCCCACCAGCTGCAGCCTCCACCTCCCCACCCCAGGTGTAATGTTAATGATAATTAATAATAATAATAATAATAATAATAAAGATCTTCCCTGCCCATTAATAGGCCTCCTGTGGATCCCATTAAGGGAAGCTTGCTTGTAGGATGGCTTCCACACCTTTTACTAGTTTCCAATTCGGTACTGAGTCATGAGGTTTGTGATGTCTTTTGGCTCTGAGAAGCTATATACTCTGTCTGACTTGGTATTTTGCTTTGGGGGCTTATGAGAAGGATCTTGTGATTCCCTGGTCCAGATTCTGAGTGGCCATATGTTCAGAGCTCCCTGATTGCTTAGATGTAAAGGCTTTTTTGATCTAGGATTATATGTAAAGTGTATAGTTGATTCAGGCTGACAGAGCCCTGTCTGTTGGTCTTTATTTCTCTGCTTATATTTTCTCTTTTTGTATTTTCTCTGTAGTTCAGGGTGCTGACTATTCCCCTGAATTAGTGAATATAAAAGATTGTTGACCCCTTGAACAGCTATCTTTCCTTGTAAAGCAGATCTAAGAACCTGTGCTAGCAGCCACCCTGGGTATGCCAGGGTGTTTGGACTACACTGGGGAATGGACCATACTTTTCTTTTACCCAGGTCACACTGAATTTTCTCACTGGCTTTCTATCATGTCTTTGACATTTGTGGGTTGGGAAGCCTGAAAACCACCCATTTCCAGGTTTGAATAGCAAGATATAACAGACTCTTTTCTTTGAAGACCAAGCCAAGATATTTATTCATATACTAAAAAGTCAAATCCACTATGGTAATAAAGAAAAATTGGTACATATTACCAATTCAGGGAGCACCCCCCCAAGCCTTCTCTCCACAAGGCTACCCTACAAACAAGCTCCCTCAGGCACAGTGCCCCTCTCTCACCTGCTAGCTGCTATACTTCCCTCTGTCTCCTCTCTCTCCCAGCTACACCTCACTCTCCCAATTCCTGCTGTACCTGTTCCTTCTCTGTTGGGTAAACTCCTCCCACACTGAGCTCCATATGACTCAAGCTATGGGCTGGATAGAGGTCAAAGCAGGTCGTGTGGGATTATTAAGGGGCAGGGAAGATTTTCAAATTCCCTTAAGGTTACACTGCCACAGCTGCCATTGATTCAGTCCTGTGAGGCTTGCTCTGGTCCTGTATGTGTCCTAGCCAGACTGCTCACTGTTCCCTGCCCAGTGTGATAGACCCTGTCAGCCTTCTAGGCTGCCTTGGGCTGGAGATGTATTTCACTCTGTCATTTTGTGGGTTCTGTAGCTCTAGAATTTGTTCAGAATTATTTTTCACAGGTATTTTGAGGAGATCTCAAGCAAGACCCTGCTCTTACTCTGCCATCTTGGCTCCACCCCCCAATCAATGCCATTGATTATTTTGCCATTTGTACATCAGGGTATTTGTTCTGTGAAGTTTGGATTCAGTCAAAGAGCCACACTTGAAGATCTAGAGGGCCACATGTATCCTAGAGGCCACAGATTTACCACTCCTATACATCTGATCTGCTCCTTAAAAGTTCTTCCAGCTTCCTGAATTTTTATCAGTCATTGAGGGAAGTAGTACTTATTTTTTCTGTTTCTTGGTACATCTTCTCTTTCCCCCTTTCCCTTATTTTCTTTCTGTCAGTAAACTTCCTGAAACCATGCTGATAAATGTTTTAACATCCAACTCTCCAGGGGGAAAAATGTACCCAAGACACATGTTAAAATTTATTCTTTTGTTATTAACATTTTATCTATCACTTTCAATAAGTCTAGTTGAGCAATAGGACAATATATCAAGTCCTATTTTGGGGGACTAATTTAAACTCTGATTTCTGAAGTGTAAATATTCACACTGAAAATTTGACTGTTGGCTCTCTGGAGCTGATTTGAACTGGTTCTAGTACACCCTTGTGTTTTCCCCTTTAGAATGTGGGTTCCTGGAGAGCAAGAACTGTCTTGCTTTCCTATGAGTGCTTAGTCCAGGGCTTTGCATATACCAAGTGCTTTATCAATGCTTCATTCATTCATTTACATATACCGTATATTACTGGTATCCATGGTAGGACATGGATAAGCCTCATACTTGTCACGTATGAGGCTTATCCATGAATCTTCCATAGAAGATGTATCTGACATCCTGGAGGCCTTCTGTTAGGTCTTTAATCCTAATGGATACCAGTGCAATGCATGGGGTTTTGTTGTTGTTGTGGAGTAGTTTGTCTTGTTTGACTGTGACCCCACTGGGAGTTTTCTTGGCAAAGATACTAGAATAGTTTGCCCTTTTCTTTTCTAGCCCATTTTACAGGTGGGATATTTGTCTGTTATTCTTTGATTTCACTACATGACCGGTCATTTTCTCAGATTAATCATATATATCCTTTTTGTTGTGGCATTTAAAAAGTCTGAAAGGCATAATTTCTGGGTAATTAATCATTCTATTAGTAATACTAACATTTTATTAATAAGAGAGGTCAGTGGTACTCTTGAATGTCAAAGACCCCTCATGATGGCTGGCTCAGTGTTTATATGCTCTTGGAAGAGTGGGTGTTCCTGAGGGTGGCAATCAACTCTGATAGGTGAATGATTAATGAGAGAATGAATATTGTAATGAGATGTGTATTCATTATAATGAGGATCTTGGGGGTTCTGACTTGGATCAGCCATGTCTTGGTCAATGTACATATCAAAGAGGGACTCTATTTCTGCCCCAGACCTGTCTGACTAAACACAATGAATAGGAATTCACCAATTCTCTCAGCCTGCTTTGTTAAGTTTTTCCCAAGATTTCCTACAATGGTTGATTTCTGGACAAGGAAGTAGAAAACCGTTTAATCTTAATTCAATATTAATATAAGAAAGAAACAATAATTTTTCTCAGTGCTATATTTTACCCTACTCACTGCCCCTGATAAAAATAACAACTAACTTCCTAATATTATTTAGAAAAAATCTGTGTTAAAGAGGCAATGGAGTGTGGGGGACATGGACAGGAAGTTAGCCATGGTGACAGGAGGACTTAGTATGTTCAGAACCTCCCTCTGATACTTACCAGCTAGCTATGTGATCATGGGCTGGTTCCTCAACCTTTCTGATCCTTACTTCTTCATCTCTAAAATGTGTATCATAATATCTGTAGTGCCTACATCAAAGAATTGTTGTAAAGTAGAAATGAGATAATGTACCCAGAGTGCTTTGCAAGCTTTAAAATGTAATGTCAATATCAGTTATTATTAATAAATATTGACATGTGTGTGTAACTACAGTGAGCATCACATTGCTACTATAATGAAGATTCCAAGACAGACAAAGGATACGTTTCCAAGTTTCTTGGCAAGAACTTAATTCTGGGTATAGCCCAAGAAGGATATAGTATATTTCCCTACTTGTAGAGGCAAAGATCCATTTGAGAAATATTTTTCTTTTGGATACAGTTACAAAATATAGCAAGTTTTCTTTTCCCACGGTTTCAGTCAGTTAATTCAAATTTAAACACCTACTATGTACCAGGCACTGTGATAAATGCTGGGAATACAAAAAAAGAACCCCTTCCCCCCCAAAAAAAAGGCCTTGCTTTCAAGGAGCTCACAATTTAAGGGGGTGAGAGCTAGGCACCTGGGACGGTGAAGAAGGAGGAGAACCAAGCAAACAGTTATTTGCAAACATCAGGGAGAAGGTGCTAGTATTAAGGGGGAATGCGAAAGACTTCTTGTAGAAGGTGGGATTTTAACTGAGACTTTAATGCAGTGGTTCTCAACCTTCCTAATGCCGTGAGTTCCTCATGTTGTGGTGACCCCCAACCATAAAATTATTTTCGTTGCTACTTCATAACTGTGATTTTGCTACTGTTATGAATCTATCTGATACGCAGGATGTGTTTTCATTGTTACAAACTGAACATAAGCACAGGTTGAGAACTGCTGCTTTAAGGAAATGAGGAGGTGAAGAATAAATAGGAGGCAGGAAGATTTGGGTACATATCTCAGGTCAGATACATATAAATGCCCAGGGACACTGAGCAAATCACTTAAGCACTCTGTGCCACAGTTCCCTAATCTATAAAAAAGGAGGGGAAGAGCAATTAGAATAGGCCTCTAAAGCTCCTTCCAGCTATAGTCCTAAGAAAGTATTAAAGAAAAATCTCTTTAATGAATCGCAGAATGCACAATTGAGGAAAATAGAGGTGATTTTTGAGGGCAGGGCAATCTGGAGAGAGTTTTAAAAAATTATTTTGGGCAAAGCTGGTATTATGTTTCGAAAAGAATCACATATTTTGGCTCCTTCCTCTACTAAGGAATTTCTACAGCCTGTGGGGTGAGTTCCATTGGACATTATAGCTGTTTACACGTGCTATTCAAGCAGTTTTAAATTCCTTGTATACATTTATGTATTGGGTATTGTATCAAGTAACTTGGTCCCTTCTACCAGCCTTCTCCAGGCAGTTAGGTGGCACATTGGACAGTGCTAAGCCTGGAGTCAGGAAGACTCATCTTCCTGAATTAAAAAATCTGGCCTCAGATACTAACAGAGTGACTCTGGGAAAATCACTTGACCCTATTTGCCTCAGTTTCCTGATCTGTAAAATGAGCTAGAGAAGGAAATGGCAAACTACTCCAGTATCTCTGCCAAGAAAACCCCAAATGGGGTCTCAAAGAATCCTACACAACTGAACAACAACCAGTTCTCTCCCCCAAACCAAACCTAGCTCCTGTTGGTACTTTTGAGTGTCTAGAAGAAAAGATGGTTTTACTTGGTTCACACCATGCTAGAATATGGACCTGGCTCCTTCCTTCTTGGGGCTGGCGTGAGTAGAAACAATAGAGACATCTCTGCCTTGTTTTCCTAGTTATAGGTAATTATGTATGCTCCTTTTAATGTGAGGGTTTGAAATTACAGCCTCTGCATACGCTTCATTATAAAGCATCTAGGCTGCCTCTAGACAAAACAACATTTGAAAGGAGATTGGTTCCCAAGTATTTGGCAGGTAGGAGAAAGCAACAGGAAAAAAACCCTGATGTTTCAAATCTGTCATTTAAAAGTATACAGCATGTAGCATAAGAACAACAACAAAAAGGAAAATATCTTCTTGTAGCATATAGTATTGAGGGCTAATGCTAAGGGGCCATGGCAATTATTTATTTATTTCCCCACCTCAGATCATTAAACAGAATCTCTTGCCCTTTGTAAGCATTTTTGACTTTTTGTAATTTAATAAATAACTTAAATAAATTCAGTTGGTCCTACCATCATTGAATAACTTGAGCAAGGTACCATATAGGATCATAGTATCGGGATGGAAGGGATCTTAAAGGCTGCCAGCCCAAGCCACTCATTTAATAGATGGAAACTGAGATCCAGAAAAGAGAAATGACATTCTTGCTCAAGGTCAAGCAGACAGTGAATAAATGATCAAGTTGGCTCTCAACTCTATATCTTTGATTCTTCAGATACAGTGTTTTTGTCCCCCACCACCACTGTATGGTATGGCCTTTATGGTGCAAAATGTTCTGAGAAATAGTTTTTATCTTAAGAATATTGTCGAATAGTTTCTTGTTCCAAATTCAGTTTTATATGTAGCTGATGAATACATTAAGTCCAACAATTGGAAGCAGGGCTGCCTCAGGCAAAACTGTGGAGAAGGTTTATCTTCATTCCTCTCTCATTCCATCCCCCAGACTCCCTCCTCCTAAGTCTGGTGGAGCTGTTTGCTTCTCTCCTTCCCTCAGGTACCCAGTGTTTTAATTCTTTCTCTATCTTCCTCCTTACCAAAACCTGTTTTAAAGAAGAGAGCTGAAACTCATTCATATATCCGTGAAAGACTGATAACAGCTTCAAGTTACCTCTTCCAGCATGATTTACATTTTAATAAGCTGGCAAAGTCTTAGTCTAAAAGAATAAACCTCTTAAAGCTACCCACCTACTGACAGAGTGGTGATGGACTCAAGATGTAGAATGTGACATGTGTTTTTGGACATGACCAATGTGAGAATTAGCTTTGCTTGACTATGCATATTGCATATTTGTTATAAAGGTTCTCTCCTCTCTCTCCCTCTCTCTCTCCCTCTCTTTCTCTCCCTCTGTCTCTCTCTCTGTCTCTCTCTGTCTCTGTCTCTCTCTGTCTCTCTCACTCTGCATATTGCATATTTGTTATAAAGGTTCTCTCCTCTCTCTCCCTCTCTCTCTCCCCCTCTTTCTCTCACTCTGTCTCTCTCTGTCTCTGTCTCTCTCTGTCTTCCTCCCCCTCTCCTCCCCAAAAAAGTGGGAGGGAAAAGGCTGAGGGAGAGAGAATAAATGCTTATTGGTTGAACAAAATAAAATTAAAAAACACTCTAACCAGAATCCACCGAATCATAGATCTAAGAATAAGAAGGAACCTCAGAGACTATCCACTCTCCTCTATACTAACCAAGATTCAGGCAATAGCCTGTGGGAAGGGAAAATATTTTGTGGGGCAAGGGGCCTTCCAAGTACTGTAGTAATTATATCAGTTAGGTGGCTACTTGTGGCACCCATAGGCTAAGGACATTTCTGTTTAGAAGTAATTGGCAAGAATGCCAGTCATTCCCCAATTGATAAGTGGTCAAAGGATGTGAACAGGCAATTTACAGAGGTAGAAATTAAATATATATTTAAGCACATGGAAAAATGCTCCAAATCACTACTGATTCGTGAAATGCAAATCAAAACAACGTTGATGTACCACATCTCACCAGTCAGATTGGCTAAGATGACAAAACAGGAAAATGACAAGTGCTGGATTGGAACTCTAATGTGTTGTTGGTGGAGCTGTGAACTGATA
>JAQQSW010011219.1:0-12812 GCA_028646575.1 Pseudocheirus occidentalis
ACGTGGAAAAAGAACTGACTGTGGTATCAAAAGATCTGGGTTCAAATTCTGACCCATCATGTCTCTGTTTCTTCATCTGCTATATATTGGACTTCAGACTAGGTGACCTCTGATGTCCGTTTCAGTTCTAGTTCTGTGATCAAAATATTAAGTTACAATAGGACTTTCAGATAGCATGGACTAATTAATACCACCATCTTCAGAAGGCCTTGCCTGATCTCCCTTGTTTCTCTCTCTCTCCCTCCCTCTCTCTCTGTCTCTATCTCTCTCCAATACACACACACACACCTATATCATGTGCATATGTATATATAGATACACATATGTGTATGTATGCACATATGTGCTTAAATTTATATATACAAATATACACTTAGTAATAGGTACCTCATATCTATTAATAATTTGTTTTCATGTTGCTTCCTTTGTCTAGAATGTAAGCTTCTTGAGGGCAAGGACTATGTTTTTGCCTTTCGTTATAACCAAAGTCATAAGTCTAGTGCCTGGTATAGAAAATGTTCCTTTCTTTTTCATCACTTCCAATTCCATAATTAGACATTTACCTGCCCTTGTGCAATATTTAAAGTAGAGAGGAAGGCTAAAGTTCAGTTTATCTAGAAATGATCATAGTTGAGTTTAACAGCAATGAGGACAGTTTTTACCCAGGTGTTTATATTGTATGTATTGTCTTCATGTATTGTCTCAAACTTTAGATTGTAAGCTCCTTGAGGGCAAGGACTGTCTTTATTTTTTTAATGGTACCCCCCCCCAGCACTTAGCACAGTGCCAGGCACATAGTAGGTGCTTAATAAATGCTTTTTATTTGATTGTATTAAGTCAAAACCCCATAATTCTCTTAATAGCAGCTGCTCCAACAGAAGGTATTTAGTTGGAAGAAGAGAGATATGACATTAGAAGACGGTACCATAGGTGTAATAGGAGCAGACTTAAACTTGTCTTGTCTGACACCTGATAATAAAAATTAGAAGCAAAGTCACAGAGAAGCAGACTTCAGCACAGTCAACATCAGAAAAATTTCCTTAAAATAAGAGTTCTCCAAAAATGAAAGGCAATGCCCGAAGTGGTAGTGAGTTCTCCTCACTGTGGATATTCAAGCAGAGACTGGATACCTTTATGTCAGAGAAAGTGTAAAAAGGATTTACATTTGGGCATAGGTAGAATTCCAAAGTGAATCTCATAGTTAGACAGATAGATAAGTAGACAATTATATATGTATATATGTGTATGTATATGTATACATGTACATATATGTATGTGAGTGTGTATATTAGAATTTATATTTATAAAATTTATCATCTATTAACACTACAAATAAGAATTATATATTAAATAATACATTATATGATATATATGATACCTTGTATGATAGCAATGATAATATAATATGTTGATATGTTTTATTAATATTATATATAGTCAGAGTAGACTGATCTCAGAAAGCATCCAGTGCAACCTATATCCAAATGTGAATCATCTTTACAACATATATATGTACATATATATGTGTGTATATGTATATGTATATATATATATATACGTACATCCATAAATACACACACACACAGACACACATATATATGTATAAATACAGAAAGGAAAAGAGAGAGGGGGGGTTCAGGAGATAAATAGCTGACCTGGAATCTGGAAGGATATCATATCCTCCTGAGTTCATATCTGGCCCCAGACACTTGCCAGCTGTGTGACCATGGGTAAGTCACTTCACCCTGTTTGCCTCAGCTTCCTCACTGGTAAAATGAGTTGGAAAACAACTGAATAATAGCAGTACATGTATGTGTATATATAATATATATAATATATAATATATATAATGCATATAAATTATTTTACATATTATGTATGTATATGTGTGTGTATATATATATATATATATATGTAAAATAGATAGATTTGACAAGAACGAGGACTTAGTAGGTTTAATTGCTTCCTAGGATTCCTTTGAACTTGACTCTGGTCCTAGGACATTTTCAAAGTCACATAAAACACCTCTGGCAGGGCCAAGACTCAAACTTAAGAAAGACCTGATATTGCTGGTTTAGAACTTTTTTCCTAAGGATGCTTGAGCTCTATCCTGAAGTTCCAAGTTCCTTTTTCATTCTGCTCTCCCTGATGGTTATAGGGGATTCTATTATGCCATCACTGGCAAGAAATTTAGACATGTATGGCATCTCTGTTAAGGCAACACTGTGCTATAGCAAAGGAGCTTTATACATTGTTGGCCATAAATAATCCATGGCTTTGATTTCATAATTTTGCAGGCATGAAGAAAAATGAGTTTGTACAAAGTTTTTAATGTGGAAACCACTTAAATGGCCCATTAAAGGTTGGGACTTTAAGCCTCCATAAGTCAGGATATTATGAAAGAAAAGCTCTCATAGTACCAATAAGGCTATGTCTGTACATTGCAACCAAATCACCCATGTCACAGTTGATTCCATAACTTAGACTATCTTAAGTATAAGATAGATATCTGACAATTCACTTTAGCTTTTCAGAGTGATGTGATCACTTTTTCAGAGTGATTCAGAATGATGTTAAGTCTGGGAAAAATCCAGTCTGGAGTTTAATTATCTAGACAGAACCCATCCTGGTTATGTCTGACTTAACTGACCATTAGCCTTCCTCTCAATTTTAAGGGAAATGTAAAACCTTCTTTTACCTTTAGGGCTTCTCAGGAGCTTATTAGCAATTCTTGGCTGCTTACCACCTATTCTGACCTTCTCCAGACACTCACTTGAGTGAAGATATGAACTGCCCTATTGGCATCACCTTTGCTAGATTTCTATTTAGTTCAGGATATCTTAATCTTTTTTTTTTATTTGGACCCCTTTAGAAGTCTGATAAAAGTCTATGGAACTCTTTTCAGGATAAAGTTTTTTTTTCTAAATCTGGTTTATTTTTCATTTATAGAATAAAGCAAACATTTTCTGAACATAGTACCATAAAAAGATGACAATAAAAATTATTGCACATGAAACTGCAAATCTACTATGCACGACTTGCTATTTCTTTCAAATATACAAGAAAATTATCTCACTTATTTCTTTTTTTCCCTTTCTTCCCCTTCCCCCTCCTCCACCCTAGAGATAGCCACCATTAGACACAAATATATATATATGTGTGTGTGTGTGTATGTATATATACACATCATGTATGTATATATGTATATATACACATACATATGAATAAATATATACATATATGTAAATGCATTAAATTATTCTATACATGCTTCTATTTATTAGTTCCTGCTCTATATGTAGAGTGTCTTTCTTCATATGCCTTTTATAATTAATTTGATTATTTATATCAATAATTTAATTTCCTAAAATAGAATATATAAATTACCAAGAAAACCGATTATATCAAAGTATGTTTATCAAAACAATTTTTTAAAGTTCACAGACCCCAGGTTAAGCTTGGCCCTAATTTAGTCCATGTTGGGAAAACAAGACTTTATGTGATAGCTTCACAATTCTAATTCTCAGCTTTATGACTTTCTTACTTGGTCTTTAATATGTTATCTAAGTAGAAAATTAAGAACAATGGAGAAAGTTGAGGTTTTCCCAGAGGTGGAGAGTTCTACCAGGCTTCAAAGGCTTTATGTACGGGTCCACTGACAATTTATGTTCCTCCTTGGAGCATCATTCATGATCAGACACCAAGGATTAAATTTGTTTTGGCAGCAACTAATAAAACTAACTACTGGAAGAGTTGTGATGTACCTCAGTTGGAAGGAGGGCCTACACTAATAATGAAACTGGACAGATTTTGGAGTGTTGAAGTGTCATGACTATTTTTACCAGTTTTGTTATTAAGCAAATGATTTTTTTTGTTTCAGCTGAAGGGAAGAATATTTCACACATTACCAGTAGAATGGCAGATTTAAGCTCCATGTAGGAAAAAGAAATGAACAATTTAGAGCATCTCGAGCTGAAATGGGCTGTCTCAGATGGTGGTTGAGGTCTTTAATTTAATCAAAGATTAGATGATTTCTTGTTAGGAATATTGTGGATGAACATTGCTACTTAAGTGATATCCAGAAATTTATTTAACCTCACTATGACTTAGTTTCCTCATATATAAGAGAGTTTAACTAGATGACTTCCAAAATCCATTCCAGCTCTGAATATGTCTTTCTATGATCCTATTAAATCTTATTTTTATGTTGTTGTTGCTTAAACGTTTTTCAGTCATATCTAACTTTTCATGACCCTTTTTGGAGTCTTCTTGGCAAAGATACTGATGTAGTTTGCCATTTCTTTTCCAGAGGAAACTGAGGCAAACACAATTAAGTGACTTGACCAGGGTCACACAGCTAATAAGTGTCTGAGTCAGGAAGACTCATCTTCCTGACTCCGGGCCCTGCATTCTATCCATAGAACCCAGTAACTGCCTGAAATTCTTAGTTAAATATGGGTTTTAGCAAGTTGGACGCTAAAGTCCCCTGAGGTTCCATGATTCTGGTTCTTTCCTTTGTATTTATCTTAATCTCCCCATATCATAATTCTTTGCATATCTGTCCTCCCACTCCCACATATTATAAAGTCCTTGAGAGCAGGATCTGTATCTTCGTATTCACAGGATCCAGCAAAGCGTTTGCACATAATGAGTGCTGAAACAATGTTTATTGAAGTGCTATGCAACACTGACTCTGGAGATAAAACATTGTGGTTGAGACTTCTGAACGCACAGCCATGATGTAGGAGGCGCTGGTTTCTTTGATAGATCAGCGAGTTCAGGAACCATGGAACTCTGGAAAGTAGAAATACACTTTGAAATGTCTATGATTGGGGGAATTCTGGGAGTTAACACTGCCACTTAGGACCAGTTTTCTTTAGAAGGGCAACATCTAACTCAGGTCCTTTGGACAAAGATTAAAGGGTTCTGAGCATAAGTTTGAGCCTGTTTTCATATTCTCATGGTCTCTAAGAACTCTTTTCCACTCAGAAGATATCATAAGCTCTTGAGGGCTCAAAAGACCCTCCTAAACTCAACATTGGCAGTAAGTGTGTAGAACCAGTTAGCCAATGTCATGGTCCAACAAGGAAGTCACGTGTCTTGCACCTTTCTCCTTTGTTCCTACCTCATATCTGAAGGATTCCTTTTCGCTAATCGCAGTGTCTTCTGTGGGTGTGTATGCTTGTGTGTTTGTGTATGTGTGTGTGTGAGGTTGTTCAAGAGTGTGTTATTTTTAATGGCACTGCCAGAGGTTTCTTAAAAGCTTTAATTTTTCTTTTTAAAAATATTTTAAATACATCTGAGCAAAGTAGAGGCTTCACTTTAAAAAAAGAGTTAAGGGGGAAAGCTTTCCTCCTGTTTGAGATATCCTATTTTCTTGTTTTGCAGTTATTACTTACTGCTACCTCCTCCTCATATGTGTCCTTGCACAAGGTCTCAAGGCTCATTTTCATTGGCTGGATCAGAAGAGAGGGTAAAGGAAAGTATAAAAATGGGAAAGGACTGTGGTGAAGCATGGATTGCTGTAAACACTGGGCAGGGTGTTTATGTCACTGAGCAGCACGAGAGTCTAATAAACCCAGCAAAAGAGCGTTCTTGGGTGACCACACTCCAGCCCGTTCAAATAAACACCCTGCCTAGGTTTATTTGAATGTGTTCACCTTGGTCCATGTGTGTATGTGTGCGTATGTGTGTTCATCTTGATATGCACGATCCCACAAAGAAATAAGCACAGCTGTATTTATTCAAGGTTCTAGCACTCTACACACACACACACACACACACATACATGCGCACACACACATGCACACACAGTCAAGGTTTCGTTCTTAGTACAAAAAAATAAATGGAAAAGAATTATGGTGTTGATAGACAGCAAAGAAGACAGATCCATATGTGTACATGCACGTGTGACTCCACAAAGATGCCCAAAGTGAATTGGGCACTGGCTGAGAAGTTAAGTTCGTTTGAAGAATGAAGGCATTGTGCTTGGAGGCATTTCTGAGGAGAACCACAAACAAGATTAAAAGGGTAGAAGAGATTTGTACAAAATGTTACAAGGGACTGAGGTTGTTCCACGTGGAAAGGAAAAATCTTTATCTGTGTTTCAGAGCAAAGGGGAGAAACTAATTTAATAACAATTTGTATACCTAAAAAAATTATAAGTAAATAAAAAAGTAAGAAAGAACATTGGTCCAGTCCTAAGAAAACCTAAACACTAGCTACCATTCTGCAAACTACTTGCTGCACGAATATGGACAAGTCCCCTAACCTCTCTGGGTCTCTCTTCTCGATTCATAAAAAAATAAAGGGACTCAATGATACGACCTTTACAATCCTACTCTAAGATCTTATGAAGAGTTAGTATCGCTTGATGCCAAAAGTATACCCGACAGTCTGGAGAAGTGAGATCTAGGTCTGCCTCTAACTAGGCATATATTAGTTAAATCATAACCACGCTTTGCGTAATGATTACTATATATCTCTATATATTTACTTTTCTAGGTTTTTAATTTAGGGGATTTTTTCTTTAAATTATTTTAGCTTCAACATTCACAAATATATATTTTTAAAAGAAAAACTGAAAGAAGAATATATGACATGCCTCTTACGTGGTAGATATTGTGTTTCTGTAAATTATCTTTTGTAATATCTTTTGTGAATATCTTTTGTAAATATCTCATTTAATTCTTGCATCAGTCCTAGGAAGTCAGTGCTATAAATTAAGTTTCTATGGCCCAAGGTCACATAACTAAGAAGTATCTGAGGACTGATTTAAATTCAGATCTCCCTGACTCCGAGCCCATCACTCTATCTACTACACCATCTAGCTGCCTTTACTCTTTTAAGTTCCTTCTAGTTGTAAAATAGATATTATTGTAATTGGATTATCTCCATTTCCTCTGAAAACTAAATGCATGCTGGGATTGAAACCTAAAGGAAAAAAACCTGACATATTTTCAAATTAAAGGCCAGGAATATGGTTAAATGAAAAGGAGACCTTTGTCCCATGCTTAGCATTTGTGCTTTATTGACTTCACTTGCATAGTCAATTTAAAGCATGTCACCCTGTCCCAGTACCACAAGGGATTGGGTTTACACCCACTTTTAGGGTTGCTATGGCTCAACTTCCATTAAATAAATTTGAGGATCAAAACTCCCTGCTGGGAATTAAACAGAGAGTCACATAGACTTTCAAACACTAATTTAGAGGACTTATTTTTCTAAGAGAGGAAGGGAAAAAAGAGATAGGGAAGGGGAAAGAAACAGAAAGACTGAGAGAGATGGAGGGGGAAAAGAGGAGAGAGAGAAGATACAACTCAAAAAAATAGATGTCTGTCAGCACTGGTTAGCTGGGGCTCTTCTATGTTCTAAAGAGTTTCATGTCTGGGGCAAATATTCTCCTTCTGGAGAAAAGCTCTCATTCTCCTGAGACTAAGCAAAACAGATAGATCTTAAAGAAAAGAGCTTGGAAGATCTTTTCCCTAACAAGGTTCCTCTTACATTTACCACTCAGTCCAATGATTGATTGTATTGGAGTGTCTGTCTTTTTTCTAAAATAGCTTTATCAAGGAAAACCTTAGGATTTTAAAAGAGCTTTGCCAGTACCTGCTCATCCTCAAATAATTTCTGGTTAACATGACTATGTGAGAGGTTCTAAACAAATGTAAGTCCCTTGAGGAAGTTATTAAAGATGAAAAGGACCACAGGAAATAGCAGAATGAAGAAAGAAGAGAACTGAAGTTCTCCATCTCATAAAAGATGACACAAGAAGCCAGGACCCAAAGCAAAGGTCACTCCATGGATTGAGGCTTCCTGGTTGGGAGAAGGAAACTGAACCAGGAATAACATCCTCAGAGGTTGGAGGATCCCACAGGAGACTGTCACCAAGCCAGCTCCATCTCCTCTGGGATTGCTTGAAACGTCAAGACCTGAGACTGGAGTCTGAAGCCACAGATCTCTGTTGGATGCCTACACAAGGACATTGGCAAGACCAGTGCAACAAGATGGAGGAGAAGTCACAGATATTGCCAATTGTAGTGGTGGATAGGACTCAGAACCAATGGTGCATCCAGATCAGACTTTGGCCAGGACTACAATTCTTGGCCAAGGTCATGAAAAAAGGCAAGCCTAGTCTCAGTCAATCTCAAACCCAGTCACTACAAGACATCAGTTTCCTGTTCAAGTTAGGGCAAAACCTAATCCTGGTACAACACTGTCCCACTCTAGGATAGTGGTAAAAGACATGTCATGGGCCACCCCACCATATGTAACCATGGAAAACAGATAGATCCCATGTCACAAAGTTCTAAGCCAAGAACTAAAGACATGAACAAACAGTTTAGTATTTTTACTTCAATCAAGAAATAATATAGGTCACTTAATCTTGCTGTGCCTCATTTTCCTTATCTGTAAAATAGGGATAATAAATGTCTATCTCACATAGTTATTATGAGAATCAAAGGACTAAAGCAAAGCACTGTATAAATGCTAGCTATTATCATTTAAAACCCTGCTGTCCTCAGGAGTAAAAAAAGAAGTGAAGACAAACAGGTCCTAGATGGCTACTGATACTAGACTGTTTGATTTAAGAGAGCGGTAGGAAGAAGAGGAAAATTAATATACTTCCTAAGATACGAGGAAGAGGAATAAACTTAATACTTACCATAAATGAGGTACATTAGGAGAATGTCCAAATATAGAGGGAGGGATGGGGAGAGCACAGTTCTCAGGCATTTCATTACTATTTGTATCTGGAGAAAGAAGCTGAACACATGGATATACACACCAAAAGTTCAGTGTAGAATATTAAAATCAACAACTAAATAGAAATGGAGAGAGAAGAATAGTGTTTAAGAGAGAGAGTAGAATTACAGGAGAAATAGTGACTCCACATACACATACATACATACACAAATAAAACAAACTCAAACCAGAGAGGGCAGATTGTAAAGGGGAGATTAAAAGTAAAGAAAGGAAAGGTAGGATACAGGATGACAATCCTGAACTAGGTGAAGCAAGAAAAAGTGAAGGAATAGGGAAAGATCATTATAATTATAAATAACTGGTGTTCATCACAATCCCCTTTCACTATTTTCTTTTGTAAAAATAGGGAGGTGAGGGACAAAGAGGAAACATCATAATAAGACTTGATGGAAGAAGGAAAAACGCCCCTGATATTCATAACTATTTATAGAAATGATATGAACTTGCCCATAAAGCAAAGAAGGAAGGCAAGATGGATTAGAATAAAGAATCCAGCAATATGTTATTTAAAAAATACTCTGTAAAATTAAAGATTTATGAAAAAATGAAAGTCTGTACCATCAAAGACCTTATGTTCACTAAGGGGAAATAGTATTGCAACACATATACATTTGAACATCAATAAAATGAATATGTAAAATATATACAAAACAGTAAGTGGTAATTTTAGGGGGAGAGAGTAGCAACTGGGAATTGGGAATCAGAAGAAACCTCACATAGACAGTAGCAGTTGAGTTGAGCTTTGAGGTAAATGGGGGACTTTAAGAAGTGAAGATCAGAAGACTGTACATCCCCAGCATGGGATGTATATCCCATGTTGACTTTGAAAAGGTGTTTATGTAAGAGAAACAGCAAAAATGCTATTTTTTGCATGGAGCAAAAAGTGTGTGAAAGGGCATAATGTATAGTACTGCAAAGATAACAATGGTGCTGGGCTACGAAAGAACTTCACATGACAAATGGAGGAGTTCGTGTTTGAATGTAGAGGTAATAGAGCGTAACCAGAGTTTATTGAACAAGGGGATGCCATGGCCAGATGTGTACTTTATGAATCATAGATTGGAGAGGAAGAGAGAGTAGAAGTAGAGACACCAATTAGGAGCCCATCGCATAGTCCAGGTGGGAAGTAACTGGGGATTCCTGAGCTAGGATGGAGGTAATCTAAGTAGAAAGAAGGGAAGTATATGACAAATGTTGTGAAGATAGAATCATCAAACTTACTAGATACATAGGCTGTGTATTTACTCACCCTACACATACACACACACATACACACACACACACGCATACGTATATGTGTATATATGTATATTTGTGTATATATACACATTCATAAATACATGCATATATACATATATGCGTGTGTATATATATATATATAAACATATGCATATATTTATGCATAAACTTGGAGTGAGCTCCCACTCCAATCACTTCCAATACATGTAAAAAATGGCTCCAAACAAACTTTAGAGCTACAGAACCCATGAAGTGACAGAGAGAAACAAATCTCCCACTGAAGGAAGCCTGGCAGGCCAACAGGAAGGGTCTACTGCACTGAGCTGGGAGCTGGGTGGAGCCCCACATGAGCCATGTGGTTCCCTGGCCCCAGGGCAGCCTCAACCAGTAGCAGGCCTGGAGCAGACTTCAGGAGAGAGAATCACCAGCACCAGTGGTGGATTCCAGAATAATCAACCCATAAACTCCCAAAAGAAAGTAAAAGGTCAGTGTGGGACTCTGTGGGAACAGGGGGGCCCTGAGTGCAGTCTGGCCCCTGCACCTAGGGTAAGAAGCTGCAGAGGCATGGGTAGCTGTGCAGCCACTGAAGTGTGGCTGCCTCAGGAGCTCCTGGCCTGCAGATTGTAGGGGAACTAAGCAACCATTCAGAGAGTAATTGCTCTTGCTTTAACCCACTTGGATCTGGTTTGCGGTCTTGGGTGGTGGTCCTAGGAAGAGAGGCCAGTGAGCCAGAGCTTGTGGGGTTTGCAGAGAGGGCACCCTCCTAAGTGCTCTGCCAGCTGTGAAAACCCCAGTGATATGGGACATAGCTCTCTCCATTCTGGTAGCAAAGTACTCCTGTGGCAAAGAGCTCAAAAGTCAAGCAATTGTCTGGCAATATGAGCAAGCAGAGGAAGTACAAACAAACCATAGAATCCTTTTTCGGGGGAAAAAAGGATCAAGGCATGGAGGGAGAGGAAGACAGCAAAGTCACATCTCCTGCATCAAAAGCCTCCAAGAAAAATATGAATTGATTACAAGCCATGGAGGAGCTCAAGAAGGATTTTGAAAATCAAGTAAGAGAAGTGGAAGAAAATTTGGGAAGATAAATGAGAATGATGCAAGAAAATCATGAAAAGAGAGTCAGCATCCTGCCAAAGGAGACCTAAAATACACTGAAGAAAATAACACCTTGAGTTGAGAGTGGAAGTTTGTGCCAGCTGGGAGCCTAGGGATCATGGACAGATAAAACTTGGCTGTTATTGATTGGCCTAGGTCCCTACAATCCCCCCAAAAGCAGGACCTTGACAAGCCCTATGAACTGAAGGCCAAAACCCACCAGATTATTAACCAGTTTGGCACCTCAGCCCTGATCAACCTCTCCAACTTTTCATCCATAAAACCAGAACCTTCTAGCACCCTGCCTCAGGGGTCTATGGCCAATAGTACCACAGTGGGAAAGATGCCAGGTCTCCCAAGGGTAAGGGGCAGGCATTTTAGTCCAGAAAGCAATCAGGTTTTGACAAAAAAGAAATTACAGGACCTAGTTAAAGAAGTAGATCCCAACAAACAGGTGTATAAAGACATGGAAGAGATGCTACTACAGACTGCTGACGACTTCATTGAGAGTGTAGTGACAGCAGCATGCCAACTAGCCCAGCATTGAAAATCTAAACTTTAGATGTCAAAGATGTCCAGCTGCATTTAGAGTGCCAATGGAAGATGTGGATCCCGGGTTTTGGTTCAGAAGAAATATGACCCCAAAAAAGGCCTCAACCACAGAGCCTCACCAACAGAGAATGGCCTTGATCCACAAAACCACCAAGAAATAAGACATGGGAAGTGCAGGAAGAAGATAGCACTACATTTGGAGATACTGAAGAGACCTCCACAATATCACCTATGGAATTTTTTTATGCTTTAAAGAGAAGCATATATATTTTTATTAACAGTATGGCAATATCTATAGTGACTGAGGAGACCTGCCAAAAAACCTCACCATTATATGGTCCCAGTTCCCCTCCCTTTTACTTCCCCTCTCAGAAAGGAGCAATGTATCTCAACCCAAAGGAGGTTTTGTTTGTGGTTTATCCTAAGTGGCTGTCCAAGGTCCAGAGAGCATCTTAGTCTTGTTTGGTGGGACAGTAGAGGTTCTGGTTTCCCTTTTCTCCCCATACTTTCCAAAATCAGTGTTAATATAAATATGACTTTGAATTGTTTTTCAAAAATAGAGATGATATTAATCTAAAAAAAAAAGAACATCTTAAAAATAGACTAATTCAAACGGCAAAAGAGGCCGAAAAAGCCAATGAGGAGAAGAATGCCTTTAAAAAGTCGAATTGGCCAGATGGAAAAAGAATTTCAAAAGCTCACTGAAGAGAATAACTCCTTCAAAATTAGATTGGAGGGGCGGCTAGGTGGCGCAGTAAATGGAGCACTGGCCCTGGAGTCAGGAGTACCTGAGTTCAAATCCAGCCTCATACACTTAACACAAAAACTAGCTGTGTGACTTTGGGCAAGTCACTTAACCCCAACTGCCCTCCAAAAAAAAAAGCAAAAAAAAATTAGATTGGAGTTATTGGAAGCTAATGACGTTATGAGAAAGCAAGATACTATAAGACAGATCCAAAGAAATGAAAAAATAGAAAGCAATGTGAAATACCCCATTGGAATAATTCCTTCAGAATTAGAGTGGAGCAAATAGAACCAAGTGACTTCATGAGAAATCAAGATACTATTAAATAGATCCAAACAAATAAAAAATTAGAAGGCAATGGAAAATATCTTCTTGAAAAAAAACCACTGACCTGGAAAATAGATCCAGGAGA
>JAQQSW010011220.1:0-12812 GCA_028646575.1 Pseudocheirus occidentalis
CATATAGAAGAGGCAAGGGATAACTGTTACAATTTTACTTTCAATTACTCTAATTGAATCTGGCTTTGGGAAGAAATGGCATAAACTCTAAAGTGGGCATCATGCCACAAAGGAGAGTAGGGGGCATGGGGATGAGAGGGGGGATGACAGAGGGGAGGGGAGGGTCTGGGGGAGTGATGCTGGAAGCACACACTTCAGTAAAGGGACAGGGACAGAGTAGAGAACAGTACAAGGGGAGGAAGGATAGGAAGGAGAGACAGATGATCACTGTCACAATATGTCCACTATGAAGATGTCCTGTATAATCACACATCCACAGCCTGTATTGAATTGATTGTCTTTCCAGTGGGGGTGGGTGACAAGGGAGGAATCAAAAGAATCTAGAATTTAAAGTTCTGTAATACCTGCAACTAGGAATTAAGATATACAGGGGCTCAGATAGGGAGACCCTCCCTGCCCTACCAGAAAGTAAGAGAGCAGAGCAGGGGAGGGGCTTTACAGTTGGATTGTTGTTTTAGGCTTAGGGCAGGGGCAAGACCGGGAGAAAATTTGTAATTCAAAAATGTCCTGAAAATGAATGATGTAAACAAGAAAGCAAATAAAAAAACATAAAAATTTAATTTAATTTAATTTAAAAAAAAAAGAAAGAAAATTACACAAACACTCTACCCCTTTGTCTCTAGTAAAATTCAGTTTCATCATGCATTCAATATCCAAGGAGAGGCCTTTTCTTCATCTTGACTTGGGTTGGTCTCTCAGACTCCCTGGATGCACTTCCATGGCCCCAGCTCCTACCTGAATCCACCAAACAGTCACCTGGATTCAGAGGTAGACAGCTCCCAGGTTCTCGTCCAGTCCTCCAGGCAGTTCTTGGTACACATTTAAGTTCACAGGGTCTAGCACATTTCAAAACCTCCACAACTTCTGTTGCCAGGAACTCAAGGATCAAGCAAGCCACAAACAAAGCCTTATCCTTGTCATGCTTCTTCAGTTCTCCAGCGGTTCAGCTGGCCCTAGGACCCAGAAGAAATGTTAGCCTTCCAGGTGGAATCAACCACTTCAGCTTTCCAGGTGGCAACTGCCACTTCAGCCTTCACCAGATTACGATCTCATAGAAAACTCTAACTCACTTCTCAGTCCAGCAGCCCAGCTTACAGACACTGTGAAAAATTCTGCTCCCTCTACCAGGAGCCACCAGGAGGAAAATTCTTGATCCTGATTCTCTGTCTCTGGAACTCTTCTTATACACACACACACACACACACACACACACACACACACACACACACACACACACGCTTCCTGTCTCAGCCAACCCCTTCCTGTTATGTCAGCAAGAGGAGACAGAGTTCACACCTTCTATTTCTTTCAAGAGGTACTTAGCCCTTAGTTACTAAGGACCAAGTATGTGCTAAATTAATGACTGTCACAACCACAATCTCTTCTTCCCTGCTCCCTCTCCTTGTCATATACATACTGGGCCAAGGAGAAGAGTGTCACAGCTCATAGGGTGATGATTTTAGAGACTGAAATGATCTTGGAGGTCATTAATTCTATAGTCACCTCCCTCCTCCATTTTAGAAATGAGAAATTAGTATGCTTCATTTCCCCCACTGTCACTTCTAGAGCCTCTCTCTACTGTCATCACCATGGAACCTTTCCTCTTTTTAGGATAGCTTTGTCCTTCTAGGTCAGCTGATCCAGATCCTTGTTGCTATCAATTAACAATCACTAAGTTACTCTTGGGAAGCTAGGTGGTGCAATGGATAGAGGTCTAGGTCTGGAGTCAGGAAGACATGAGTTCAAATCCAAACTCAGACACTAGCTGGGCAACATTGGGCAAGTCACTTAACAAGTTCCTTCATCTGCAAAATGAACTGGAGAAGGAAATAGAGAACCACTCCAGTATTTTGCCAACAAAACCCCAAACAGGATCATGAAGAGTCAGATACAAATCACTTTTATTCTTTTCTCAATACCAGGATCAGGGTCTTCTCCAATTTAAGAGAATCCAAGAATCTCCAAGACCTTACAGTGATCTGGATCTGGAAGGGACCTCAAGGGTCATCTAATGAAAGCCCCTCTTATTACAGATGAGGCACAGGGAGATGAGGAGATGCGCCTAAAATTTCACAGGTAGTAATCATCAGAGATAGGACAACTACAGATTCAGGGCTCCTTCCATAGTACTGTACTCCAAACATCTCTACATCTTCACCCTTCCTCATCTCCACTGTCTCTGAGAGAACTGTCCTGCCTCCTTACCAAATCATCTTGTTAATTTACAACCTTTACTCACTCTCTATTGTCATTGCTAGGAGAATTCCTTGACCTTGACCTCTTATATTCAATTATTATCGTTGGCTCTTTCTCTGCTGTGTACAAACATGCCTCTGTCACTCTCATACTGAAAAAAAGTTTCAACTGACACTGCCATCTCAAGTGAACATACTATATCGTTCCTTATTTTAACTGCCAAACTACTAGAAAAAAATAGTATGTATTTTCTGCCTCCTCATCTCGCTATTCTTCAAACTCTTACAATCGAAAACCTACTATTCTACTGAAATAAATTCCTCAAAGGTAATCAAGCATCTCCTTAAGGACTAAAAACAATAGTCTGTTCTCAGTACTCATCTTCCCTAATTTCTTTGCAGTTTTCTGACACTGGTGACCATACTCACTCTCTTTTTTCCATCAACACCAAAATTCCTCTACTCAACCAAAGTCACAACAACCAGCATCACTCTGACTCTTCCCTCTAAGCCAGTAAGTAGTCAAACTTTGTAAATTCTACCCACCTCAACATTTCTCTAAGAAGTTCCCTTCTCTCTATGTACAGAGTGGTTTAGACCTTCATCACTTCTGACCTGAATTATTTCAATAGTTTCCTAACTGGTCACCTCAATCAAAAAAGGTTCAAGTTAAAAAGAATATAACACACCTAAGTGTCTAAGAATAAAGTACATTCCATACCTCCCATGTATTCTATGTAAGCT
Organism: Pseudocheirus occidentalis; assembly: GCA_028646575.1. Classification (NCBI taxonomy): domain Eukaryota; kingdom Metazoa; phylum Chordata; class Mammalia; order Diprotodontia; family Pseudocheiridae; genus Pseudocheirus; species Pseudocheirus occidentalis. Next base: position 3,000 of record JAQQSW010011220.1, read on the forward strand.
CTTCATATCATGAGAGAACTGGAGGCTTTGCATGATTTCCTTGTAGACTGTAACCATGATAATTTGCTGACCTCATCTTCACCCTCATAGATGCTTTTCAGATAGAAAACATCATTCTCTCCTGGGTCACTCCCAAAGCAGTCTCTGAACACTCATGCCCCAAAACAATGGATACCAGGAAATACAGTCTGGGTCAACCACAAAAGTTTATGAGAAGTAAGATTAAGTTCATAAAAATCTAAGCTTAAGCAGAATGAAAGGAAGGTCTCAACTCTGAGAACTTATTCTCTAGTTGAAATAGGGTAAAAGAAAAGGAGAAAAAGACCATCAATTTCTCCATATTCCCTCCAACAGACTGTTCATTTTACTGTACATTTACACCACAGTCACATCAACAAGTGATTTTGATACAAGGCAATCTTATAGCTTGTCTCTCTAGCTTTCACCCCTCCTTATGTGCTTGGAGAAGGGAAACTACAATTACAAAACTATCTTGGGCTGTTTTTATCTGCTCCACTGCTGCAGCTGCTATTGTCCTAGCCTCCATGGGATGGCCTCTTCTCCCCCAACCCCACTCCATTCCCAATTATTTTTCCCTGGGTTCTTTCAAGTCTCATCCTTCATCCCCAAACCATACCTCAAGAAATGTATTAAACCTCAAAATCAAAATCAACAAAGGCATGCATCCAGGTTACTTCTACCCCCTTGAAGAGGAGGTTTTAGTTTCTTCATGTGGAAATTCACCTATATTGATACAGCCTATTCTGGCTCTGAATCTATGATTTATTCTTGCCTGCCTTCAATATTTCAGGTCACTGAAATCTTAGCCATTTTTCAAAGTCCAATCTATACCCTATCTCCTAGGAGAAGTATTCTCTGATCACTACATCTCATCCTCCACACCAAATCAGAACTTATCTATCCATTCCCTAAACTTCCAAAACACTTTTGTACGTTTCATAGCGCACAGAATATTCTACTTCATTCTATATTTCTCTTACTTCTCCCACAAAACAGAACCTCCCTGAGAAACTACCCTTCATATATAAATTAGAAATGATCTTTCCTTCCTCAGGCCTTATAAAACACTCTTATAATTCCATGTATTATTCTTTATAATAGCTATTTGTGTACCCATCTTCATTCTAAATTATAAACTCCATGAAGCTAGGTTCTGTGTTTTATTTAATCTTTTTATTTTCCATAGTACTTAGCATATTATTCTGCACATGGTAAATACTCAAAAGTTTAATGAATAAAATAATAGCAAAACTTTCTCAGAATTGAAGGATAAAGATAAAACCCCTTTATATCTGTACAAGACACAGGTCCTCCAAGGCCTGTAAGAAAGAGCATCTGGAAGTGCCACAAAAACAATGGATGGATGGATCTTATAGTCAGGGAGAAGTCTCACAGTCACATGAAGTCTAGAGCAGTGGTTCTCATAGAATATGGTCTGGAAACCCCAGGGGTCCCTGAGATTTTTTCAGGAAGTCTGTGTGGTCAAAACAATTTTTATTATAATACTAAGATGCTTTAATTCATAATAAAGTTAAGTATCAACAGATATAACCCACATAAATTAGACATCTTCAATACTTTTAAAGAGTTTATAGGGGTTTTGAGACAAAAGATTTGAGAAACATTGGTGTGGAGAATAAAGTCTAATGGATGGGTGATTCTCCCTTTTGTCTGTGTCTTTCTCTCCCCCATGTGTTCTTTCTCTCTCCCCATCTGTATTTCTCTGTCTCTGTCTCCAAATATATATACATATATATATATATATATTATATACACACATATATGTGTATATATACACACATACATACATATACATACATCTATTTAAAGTAAGCATAATTTGATACATTTTTATAAGTGTCTTTAGTTCCATCTCGCTGTAACCTGGGTTCTGATATTTCTTTGACTTATAGATGATAACAATAAAACCATGTACTCTGGTACATGTTCAAAAAGTTGGAATTGATTTAAAGTAGATCAATCCCAGAGTGCTTCTAATATAATTAATCACGTTTGCATCTTACCCACACAGCATCATATGCATTCCTGAAGAATGCAGTAAACCTCCAAGGACATCTTAGTATTCTCAAGGATTCATGTGATTATAAGTATTTTCCCCAACACAAAATCCAACTCTAGACGGCTCCTATGTGAACAATGGCCTTTGTGCTTTCTCTAATCAATCAAAAGGAACTCTTCATACTATCTTCAGGGTGAATATGATTTGGACAAGTTTGCCTTAGGCAAGGATCCATGTAGCAACAAAAACTAAAATCAGTGATTTAAAATATAACGTCCTTGTATTCTATATAGAAAAATCACCATGCCTTTGCAAGAAAACTTAGAGTGGGCACTTATTTTATGGGGCACCAGACTATAAAAGAAAATTGGATTTAGTTAACATACTCATTTACAGAACAGTTCCCTGTAAATAACCTTACCCATGTTTTTGGCAAAATCATGAATGTAACTCTACAAAAAAAAAGTTACAAAGCTATTAAGTCTATGGTCAAGTAAGTGTAGCTGGGCAAAAAAAAAAATAGCGTTTGCAATTTCCTGTAGGCTGTAGATGACCCAGCTCTTTGAGGACTATAAAATGAGAAGGCAGAGGACAACAGAAAGAACCCTAGATTTCTACTCAAGATTTGAATTCCAATCCCAATCTGCTACTTGATACCCAGGGTAAACCTGAGTAAATCATTTGACTTCTCTGGATTTGTTTTTCCTCACCTGTGAAATGAAGAAATTGATATTTAAAGCTACTTTCCAACTCTGGATTACATGGTGATTTACTGTCAGCAAATCTGTTTACATCCAGGGCCTCTTTCACAACATTAAGGCGGGGGGCAACCACTTAAAAAACCCACAACCAAACCTCAGCTTTTGTAAGAAATTGAGTAAATAACAAAAACCACAACTTGAGGTTGCTGATACTCATTCTTTTCAGGCTCATATTTTACAAGAGATGCTACGTTCATTCATTCAACAAATATTTATTAAGCTCCTACTATGTGACCAGGATTGCACTATGTGTTGGGGATCCTGAGAATACAATGTGAGAGTCCTGGGCAGATTCTCAAAAAGTTCAGGTTGAACTAAAACTGCTTCTAGTGCATTTAATTATATGTTTTGATTTTACTCAGATGGCACCACACATGAGAAATCTTACACTCTTTTGGAGAAAAAGAACATGTCAATGTATACAGAAATGTAAGGAAAGAAGTTATAAAGTGATTTCTGAGTAGAGGGAACCTCTCCTTAACCGGGAAGCTGGTTTCTTGTAGGAAGTGGTGCTTGAGCTGAACTTTCAGTAGATATAAGGAAGGAATGCATTCCAGAAATGAAGAGTAGGTTGTCAAAGATGAGAGACAGACAGAACGTTGTGTATAGCAACATTCTAGATCTCTAGGTAGAAATCAGCACACGAAAGTAGACTGGTTGGCTGAAATATCATGTTGAAGGAAGGTAGTACGTGATATGTCTGAGAAAATCCTTGATCAAGATAGTAAAGGGCATTAAAGGCTTCCTCCTTGAAACAAAAGTGAACGACTGGAGCTTCTTGAGCAAAAGGATCACGTGGTCAGATCCAGTGGAGGATCAATTTGGCAGCTATTATGAGGATGAATTGGATGGGGAGAAAATGAAAGGAAGGAGACAAATAAGGAAGTTATTACAATAGTTCAGGTGAGGTTATGAATGATGGTACTAGAGTGGTGGCTACATTGAGTAGAGAGAAGGGGATGGATGTGGCATCTATGACAGAGATAGAATTGACGAAGACTTTGAAACTATTTGGACAAAAGGAGGGAGGAGAGATAAGAGTTAACAATGACTTGAAAGCTGAAAATTGTGGAGACTAGAAGGATTATGATGTTCTCAAGGGAAGTAGCAAGGTTGGGGGTGGGGTTATAGGGAAAGAAAAGCTGTTCTACTTTAGAGATGTTGAGACTGAGAGACCTAAAGTACAACAAATTGGAGATGTCCAATAGATAGTGAGGCCATATAGTAGGAGAGAGAGTAGGCTACTTATAAAGAAATGGGAATCATCTACAAAGAGATGAGTTGAAATCAAGAGAGTTGATGAAGTCACCAGAAGAAAAAGGGTTGGTTTTGTCCTTCTCTGAAACTACATAGGCTCTCAGGTAGATGACTATCTTTCAGGTGAAGGGTAAGTTTATTAAGGAGGACTTTGGCAAGAATCCTGCCAGCACTGATTATGAGAAGGTTCCCTCTGCCCAAAACACACACTTGTGATAGACATTGGACAATCTATTTCCTTTGCTTTTATAGAGATGGACAATGGTGGCATCCTTGAACTCCTAGGGGATAATCTCCTCTTGCCATATAACCTGGAAAATTTCAATGTATAAGTAATGGACCCCACCCGCACACCCCTCCTTGTAAATCTCGGCTGGAGTAGAATCAGCACCAGATGCTTTGCCTCATGAAAGGGACTTAATGGCATTCAAACCCTCTTCTTCAGTTGGAACTTTAGCTAGCAAGGGATTGACTTCAACCTGAGGTAAACAGTGAGTGGCTTCAGCATTGATTGAGAACACCATGGAAGTGTTCTGTACTTATCACTAATCAATGTGGCTCTATCAGTACAGAGTAGTTGAGATGCACCATAGGTTTCCAGCCCATAAACAGCCTTCAGGGAACTATCAGCACAAAACAGAATTTCATTTGCCTTCTTACTGAGTCAAGAATCTTGGGTCTCTCTGAGTTTCACTTGAACTTTACTTCTGATGGAATTAAATGCTGTCTTTTTTCTGGTAAACCCCATGGAGTTCTTGTTTTTCATTTAGCACCTTCTGAATTTCTCTGTTATTTTCATCAAACCAATCTTGATGTTAGCAAGAGTTCTGACCTAGAGAAGCAAATGTAGTGCTATATACCAAAAATCTCTGAAAGCTGCCCATTCCTTTTCTGCTCCTCTTTTGCCATCTGTGTGTTGGCTCAACTTTCTCCTCAAGTTAGCAACAAACTGTTTCCTCTCAGAGAATTGCTCTCATCTGACATTAATTCTTCTGGTAGTCATTTTGCCTTGGGTTCTCTGCTTTTCTTGAATGCAAATATTTAGCTTGGAGAGTATAAGTCTATGATCAGTCTAGAACTCTGCACCACACATTGGCTTTGCCACTCTCACATCCTGTCTCTTCTCCTTACAATCACATAGTCTATTAAATGCCAATGTTTGCTATGAGGGTGCATTCATGAAGTTTCATTACATTTAGGCAACTAGAAGACAGTGTTGACAATGTCTTCAGTAGTAAGTGACCATTGCTGTTGCTGTTTTCAACTCCATTCCTCCTCCCAAAGATTCCCTGCTATGATGGTAGTCTGAGCATACTCCAGCATTAAAGTCACTCAGAATTATAAGTTTTTCTTCTTTTGACAAACTGATATTAAGGGTCTCCAGGTCTTCATGAAATTTTACTTTGACATCATCAGGGTTCATGATGGTGGGAGCATAGGCCCTGATGATGGTGGTGTGATGTTTTCTTACAAGTGGCAATCCCATTATCATGAGCCTGTTGTTCACTCCTGTTAGCAGGTATACAAGCTTATATATAGAGTAGTTTTGATTGCAAAACCTATACCAGGTTCATGGCACTCCCCTTCACCATGGCCACTCCAGAAAAATGTGTATCCGGCTCCAACTTCAGTAAGCTGACCTTCACTTGCCAGCCTAGTTTTGCTCAAGGCTGCTATTTGAATGTGATACCCGCTGAATTTTCTTGCAAAAAGAGCTGTTGGGTCTTTCAGGTTTACTGGATTTTGTGATGTCTACAAATGTGTGTATGTTGCATGTGCTAATGGTGAGTGGATTCACCTTCGCAGAAGTTTTAGTACATTTCTTTTGGTGTGTGTTTTGACCGCAGGGTGGGACCCCTGCTTGCCATGGTAATCAAGTCAGGGTTGGGTAAGCAGACAATTCTCATGGCACCTTTTCTAGCCTCTTCCTCACACCAGGAAGTAAGCAGTGCAATCCTTAAAAGACTGCTCAGATTTAGATTCAGGGGCCACCGAATAACACTGCTACTTCCAGTGAGAAGATGACGAGGCTGCCTGTGTGCAGGGTTGTACCTATAGCTCCCAGTGTATCTGTACCTGCTGCTTTGTCACTTGCCTGTTGCCATAGGACTTTGAGATAGGTAAAGGTGGTAAAATGGTATGGGTGATATCTTCTGATTTGTACATAAAGTGGATTTAAATGAGGCCAACTCGCATGAAGTTGTTGGTCCCATTCTCTTCCAGAGTCATCACAGTCCAGTGGCAGGACAAGATGCACTGGATGACCTTGGCATTTTCAATGTCTAACCAAGCTCTAAGCGCTCCACAGTACCTGCTTCAGCTGCTTTCATGGCCATTGGAACAAACTGTTCTCATCCGCCCATTCCACCATGGAAGTCTTTACATGCTTGGGGTAGATAGCCCCAAACTCACTGACAGGTTTGAGACTCCTCGGTTACCCTCAAACAAAAGCTTACCAGAGTGGGGCGATTGTGCATGCTACACTACAGCTTACAGGTGAGAGTTAGGTGGATCAGGTGGACACTAAAGGTGGAAAACAGGCCTAAAAAGGGCTGAGCAGCCCTCACACCAGAAATACAGCTCTTTTTACTTCCCTGTGTCCCAGATAAGAAAGTGTGAATGTGAAAAGAAGATGGTTCAATGTAGAGAACTATGATAGCTTCACAGCGAAGGTATGGAACACGATTAATATTCCAGCAAAGGAGACTGAAAAGGATTTACCAGAAAAACGGGTGAATCAGGAAAGAGCAGTATCATGAAAACCTAGGGAAGAGAAAGTATTCAGGAAAGGCTGATCAATAGTGCCAAACAATGCATAAAGATCAATAAAGAAGATTTAGAAAAGGACATCAGATTTGGGAACTTTAGAAGATAACAGTTTCAATTTAGTGGAGGCTAAACTGGAGACTAGACTGCCACGGAATAAGAAGAGTTAAGATAGAGCAGGCAAGGAGAATGGAGAGTTTTTAAAAAAGAATTTGACTGTCAAAGGAAGGAGAGATATGAGATCATAAATTAAATAAAAAATTATTTTTTTTAAGGTTAGGGGAGATCTAGTCATCTTTGTTAGCAGTAGAGAGGGAGTCAGTAGATAAAAAGAAATGGAAAAGTAATGAGTAGGACTGAGAGAAGTAGCACAACTATGGAGGAGACCCAAGGGAATGGGATCACAGGCCCATGGAGAGAGGAAGGGACACAACTTCTTCAAGACTATGAGGAGTAGTTAGAAGCACACACTTTTGAAAAGGGACAGAGTCAAAGTAGAAAATAGAATAAGTGGGGGTGGGATAGGATGGAGGGAAATATAGTTATTCTTTAACTTTGGAAATGTTTTGCATAACTACACATGTATAACCTATACTGAACTGTTTATCTTCCCAGTCGGGGTGGGTGAGGAGGGAAGAAGGGAAAGAATTTGGAAATCAAAGTTTTAAAAACAAATGCTAAAAAAATAGATTTTTACATGCAACTGGGAAATAAGATATACAGGCACTGGGACACAGAAATTCATCTTTTGCTACTAGAAAGTTAGAGGGGAAATGGGGGAGAATATAACATGGAGCAGATTGGGGCAAGGGATATTCAGTAGGCTCACTATCTTGGGGTAGGGGGAAATTCGTAACTCAAAATCTTGTGGAAATGAATGTTTAAAAATAAAAATAAAGAAATGTTTAAAAAGACTATGAGAAGGAGATCATGTAGAGGTGATCTGACATAGAGAAATGGAGAGAAGAGAGAACTCCTGACAGAGAGCCTCAATTTTGTTAGTGAGGCAAGAGGCAACTTCTCCTGAGGAGTCAGTCTTGTCTGGGGAGCTAGAAGAGAAAAAAGGTTTGGAAAAAAAAAACTGAGGGGAAGTGGGATAAAGTGAATCAGAAGAGTAATGGTTTGGAATACAGTAGCTACCTCACAGATAAAAGTACATAATACAAATACATTTGTAGTGGACCCAGCCCACATGCTTATGCGACTTCCTTCACCAGTGTTTGGCAGTATGCATATAGGAATTGCATTGTTGTGGCTTGGTCTTTGTTTTTCAGGAGGACTAGTGATTTCATGGGTGATGTCTTGACTTGCACATAAAGTGGATTTAAGTGAGGAAGAGTTACACAAAGTCATCAACCTCACTCTCTCTTCCAGAGTCATCAAAGTCCAAATGACAAAAGTCAGGATGACTGGTGATGGCCCAGGATGACGCAGATGAAGTCAGTGTCTTCAATGTCTGATCAAGCTCTAAGCACTCCACAGCACCTGCTTCAGTCACCTTTTCGGCCATTGGAACAAACTGTTTTCATCTGCCCGTTTCATTAGGGGAAATCTTCACATGTTCATACTAGACATCCATCTAACTCACCAATGGGTTTGAGGTCTATGGGTTACCCTCAACCTGCTTCAGCCTGTCTACTGAGACAGTTTACCAGAGTGTGGCCACTGCACATGCTACAGCTTCTTGAAACCACAGGTGAATGTTGGGTAAAGGTGGACATCAAAGGTGAATGAAGAGCCCTGAAAAGGGCTTGGCAAGTCTTCATACCAGAGGCGCTAGTCCTCGTTGGACACCCCGTAAACCCCAGGAGATAAACAGGTTGATGGTGGAAGTGATCCAGAGTCGGGGTTTTGAAAAAGATGAGTAGGACTCAACAGTAGGAAGATGGTAGAAAGTTGATCTGATTAACTACAGGGTAAAGAAGAAAATAAGGTCGGAACAAAGCTGACAGCCCAGAAGTTTTGGTGAAGAAAGAAAATTATTTTAAATGAAGATAAGGCACAGGAAAAGAAGGAAAGATGGACGATTATTTCAAATAAGGATGGTAGAAGCAGAATACTTGTGGTTGAAGATGAAATTAGGGAATAACCATCTTTATGTGTGGCTGAGGTAGAAAGAGATATTGGGAGCTGAGAATCTTTGACGAACTGGGAAATAAGGTTTCACAAAGGATCAAGAATATATAAACTGAAATCTTCAAGTATAAAAGCAGCGTTGGGATAGAGAGAAAGACATAAAAGAAAGATAGAAAGAGATGTACTGAACTCCTTGAGAAGGCTACCACAATACATTAATACAAACATATTTGCCTAATTATATACAGATAATTGAAATATCCAACTCCCTAAACTAACAGACATTTACTTCAGTTAAATCCACATATTTCTGCCCACCAATAGAAACTATCCAAATTTCTGCTCTGTCAAGTACTGTTCAAAACAATGTAGGAAAGTTATCCAATCCAGATGTTTATTAAACAAAAAATCCTTGCAATAATTAATAAATTTAAAAAGTTATTATAGTTTATTATAACTTACCCATAGGATACAACATGAACAGAAGGTAATGTAAAGCTTGTAACAGATATGACCTTGACATTTTTCTTACATTTCATTAATGAATTTTTGTTGTTGTTATGGATCATGCTTATGATTGATAAATCAGTATCAGATTTTTTTCTTTTTGTGTGTATGTGTGTATGTCTTTTGTTTTGGTTTGGTTTTTTTTAGACATTTGTTTTTTATTTATTTTTTTCATGATATATTTTTTATTTGTTTTCTTGTTTACATCCTTCATTTTCATGGACATTTTTGAATTACAAATTTTCTCCCCATCTTTCCCCTGCCCCAACCCTAAAACAACAATATCACTGTAAAGCCCCTCCCCTGCCCTGCTCTCTTACTTTCTGGTAGGGCAGGGAGGGTCTCCCTACCCCAGCCCCTGTATATCTTAATTCCTAGTTGCCGGTATTGTAGAACTTTAAATTC
>JAQQSW010011221.1:0-12812 GCA_028646575.1 Pseudocheirus occidentalis
TATGCCCAAAGGGCTATAAATAACTGCATACCCTTTGACCCAGTAATACCACTTTTGGGGTTGTATCCCAAAGAGATCATAGAAATGGGAAAGGGTCCCATATGTACAAAATTATTTATTGCAGCTCTCTTTGTGGTGGCAAAAAACTGGAAATTTAAGGGACGCCCATCAACTGGGGAATGGCTGAACAAGTTATGGTATATGAATGTGATGGAATATTATTGTGCTATAAGAAATGGCAAGGAGATTGATTTCATAATTACCTGGAGAGGCTTATACGAATTGATGCTAAGTGAGAAGAGCAGAACCAGGAAAAATCTGTACACAGTCAGATACATCATATGTGTGATGACCAGCTTTGAAAAACTGGACACTTCTCAGCATCACACAGCTAAAAGACAACTCTACAACTCTCAGGATGGAAGGAGATGTCTACATTCAGAGAAAGATCCAGAAAGATCAGAGTTTAAAAAGAGACTGAAGCAATGCATGCTATCATTCTTTTCTATGTTTGGCTTTTGTTTCTCTTTTCTCACTGTTCACTCCATTGGCTATAACACCTATACAACCAGACTATTGTACAATGTGTTTGCAGATCCTATACATGATTGTATGCCATCATGATGGGGGTGTGGGGTGGGGAGGAAGGGGAGAAAAATCTGAAACTCAAGTGACTCTGGAACTGAATCTTGTAATCTAAAAGTAAACAAACAAGTCAATAAAATAAATTTTTAAAAAAGAACCCCTCCCCAAAAAAGAAACAAAATCAAAACTCCCATAAATAGTATAGCCATATTCCAGATCTCCCAGGTCAAGGAGAAAAGAGTATAAACAGTGAGAAAGAAGCAATCTCAATGTGAAGGAGTCACAGTCAGGGTAACACAAAAGGGAGCAGCTTTTACACTAAAAAACAATCAGAGGGTGTGGAATATGATACTCAGCAAGACAAAGGAACTGGGCATTCCCTAAACAGAGGATACTCAAGCCTCCCACAAAAATACCAGAAGTGGACAAAAACTTGATCATCATATACAAGACTCAAGAGAAATATCAAGACTTAAACAGGAAAGAGAAAACAGAAGAGGCTCAATAAGGTTAAATTGTTCATATGCCTACACTGGAAAATGAGACTTTAACTCTTAAGACCTTTATGACTATTAGGGCAATTAGGAGTATACACTGACAGTATACACTGACAATGATGAGATGATATTAAAAAAAAAAACTTAAGGAGTGGGAAAGAGAATTATACCCCTAGAAGAAGGGAAGGGTAGAAGAAGGTGTCACATAAAAGGCAAAAAAGAGATTACAGAGAAAGGGAAGATGGGGGAGGTGGGAACGGAGGGCTCCAGTCTTACTCGTATCAAAATTGACTCAAAGAGGGAATAACATACATTCTTAGAAAGGTACAGACATGAACCTTTAGGAATAAGAAATGGTTTTATGTGTAACTGGGGAAAAATAAAATTACCTTTATAAAACTTAATAGCCAATGATGGATAGGTGGCAGAGTAGATAGGGAAGAAGAACAGTCCTGGAGTCAGGAGGATCTGAGTTCAAATTTACCCTCAGACACTAAGTAGCAATATGACCCTGGGCAAGTCACCTCCCCTGTCTGCCTCAGTACCTCCTATGTAGAATGTGCTAGAGAAAGAAATGATGAATCACTCCAGTATCTCTCCCAAGAAAACCCCAATGCGTGACAGTCAGACTCAACTGAAACTCCTGAAAAACAAAAAACAGCCACTCCCCAATAGATAAATGGGCAAAAGATATGAACAAAAAATTCTCAAGAACTACCAAGTATCCACAACCACATGAAAAAATGCTCCAAACCATTAATAAGAAAAATCAAAGAAAAACACTGAGGTTTCATCTCATACTTTGCAAATCTGCCAAAAATGACAAAAAATAGGACCTGTCAATGTTAGAGGAGTTTTGTGGGGAGATAGGAACACTAATGCAGTGTTGATGGAGGTATGAAATGGTGTAAGATTACAAAGTTCTGGGTTCAAATCCAGCCTCAGACACTTACTGTATGTCCCTGATTGCTAAGTCTCTGAACCTGTTTGCTTCACTTTCCTGAACTGTTAAGTAAAGATAATAAGAACACAGGCCCAATAGGGTTGTTGTGAAGATGGTCAAAAGTAGATTTGGGGGACAAAGGGAGTCACTCTGTTGTGTCTTTGCAGAAGGGCCCTGAGACCTCTTTGACAAGGACTGAGGGTCTCCTTCAGTACCCCCTCTTTCACCCATTTGAAAAGAAAACTCCCAGATCTCTGACTAGTTCCCCAAATTCATCCCTTTCCCAACATTCTCTCTAACAAGCTAAATACTAGGCCCATAACACATTCTAATTAACAAACAGCTAAAGCAGGTCCTCTTTTCTTTGACCTGGTCCAAATAGTTCCGGTAAGGACCTTTGAACATGGGAATGTGACCCAGAAACCAAATTAATCTGTTTTCTTGCATGGCCATGTTCTCAGAAACACTGGACCAAATTATGTAGGAGGCCAGGAACAGCCCCCAACCCTTGCTCATACTCAGTGTTTCCTCCATTCACCCCTCACTGGCCCTTCAGTGTGCCCTTGAGAGTCAAGCCAGCTACAAGACAAGGAAGGGCCAGTCAGTGTGCAGGAGACAGAGCTGTTTGTGCAGCTCAGACCCTGGAGGCTCAGCAGACAGTCCTGTCTTCCAGGTCTGGCAGGGAGAGCTTGGTCAAAGAGGCAAAGGGGAGAGGGGAGCAATTCTATGGATATATGGGGAAGGGGTGGGAGGTATCGATAAAGGAGCAAGGACCAGACCTCTACAGAGCAGAGAGAAATGAGTGCAGGGCTCTTCCTTGTGACTCAGGGGTCATGAGGGAAAACTGAGAAAATGCAGAGGGGAGGACAGCAATTGGGGGTGTGGGTAGGAGGTAGTTAGTGATTGTGATGTCAAAGAGCCAGGAATGGATTCAAAGTACAGAGAACAGGGTGATGCTATTACTACTGTTTTCAATTTTCTGCCTATTTTAAAAAAGAAACAGTTCATAATTAGGGCATTGCCAGCCTCATAGACAGTCCTCTTGGTCTATGGAAGTGGCTCTTCAGCTGAAGTTGTTCAAGTCTGTAGACAGAGGGCACTCACCTGGGATGGGGGTCTGTAGTTTCCAGGGGCCATTCCCTCTGGTTCCGGGTTCCCTGCTGGGGCCAGGCCTTGGTCTTCTGTAGAATGAGCAACAGAAGGAAAAGGATTCCAGGGCAAGAAGCTGGCCTACAAGGATTTACAGGGGGTGAGGCCCTGCCATGAGGACAGAGAATGAAACCCAGAGGGAGGGTCCAGTTGGGCAACATGGTCCCACTCTTATTTATTCCTCTTCTTTCCCCTTCTTCCCCCCCATTGTGCTTCAGAGAAACTAGAGGCAGAAGGGGTTTGAGATCCTAGGTGGGATGATACAAGTCACAGCCTGAGTGGCTCCTGAATCAGAGATCTCCCTCAGACTGGGTATAGGACCTGGACCCCAAAAGTTCAACCCAGCTCCAGAATTTTCCCACACAGTCCCACCTACTCAAAAATCCTTTCAGTTCAATTGTTCAACAAGTGTTCACAATTGTTCAATCAGTTCAGTGATTGTCAGAAATACTGATAGTTTGGTTTCCACAGATTCTATAGGAACTCTGAATGATTTAAAATGATCCTGCACAGGATATATGGAAGAGTCTAGGTGCTGAGGGAAAAGGTCGGAACACACTATTACATCATATAAAGAAATCTACAAAGGGGGAGGGAGACTAGACCAGGAAGGTCTAAACGAGTTGGGATTCAAACTGACACACTCTGAATAAGAGTTATGTCCCTCTCTCTGACCAGGGGCTACTCTGGGGGCAAGAGAAGAACCATTCAGGAGAAAGAGGATGACCTCTCTAGAGGGGACCAATGACTGTACCACTGGGAGGGGGGGGAGCTATATAATCTTTGTTCCACTACTGGGAGAATTCTCAATAAGGGATCTCTTCTTCCACTCCACAAACTACAATCTTAAAACTATGTTTATAGTAATTTATTCTTTGAGAAAATAGTACAAAGGACCTGGTAAATTCTCCATGCAGGCTTTGACCCTTATTAAAAAGGCAAAACTTAGGACTAGAAGAATTAAAAGGGGTCTATTATACTATGTCGAGGTAACAACACATGGAGAGGTTGATGACCTTAGGTCACCTTAGGGATTCATGATGGAACTTGGGTGCTTGGATTCCTGTGTTCAGAGTCCAATTCCAAAATCTCATGTCTCCCCAGCCTCAAACACTGTCTGAGGCTATTTCTCTCCAGTCCAAGGACTGCAGGCCCTAGTAAAACATTTCTCTTTTCCTGATACAGTAGCCGTTTGCATCTATAGAACTTAACAGTTTAAACCAATGTGAACTGGTTGCATCCTGCATCATAAAGATATTTACCACTCAACCACCTATCCTATGGATCCTAGACTGAGACATAATATATACTTCCTTACTTTGATCTATCAACCAAGACATTGAAGGAGGCAGCCTGGGTATTTACTGAGGTTTCACTCCTTACACAATCCCTAATCCTGCCCTTTCTCGACTACTTAGCACAAGAAAGCATTTTCCTCAGTGCCTAGGAGAATTAATGAAAGCCTGAGTTTGAAGATTCCAACCCTGGATATCAACAGTGAAAGTCCATTTATAATCCATCTAATCCTCATTCTTTGGCCTAGCAGGCCTCTATTTAAACTTTTTCAGGCAGCAGCATACCCCACTGTCCCCTCCCTACAAGCAGTTTTTTCTCTGACTTTAGCCATCTGTATGACTTCAAATCAGGTTTCATCTAATTTCTGTTTTTATATAATTTCTGTGGAAACAAAATTCAATCATACCTTACACATTTTTGGCAACCCAAATTGCTTGGTTCATACCAGATTCTTAATGAAGCTTGTTGACCTGTTACCTTAACTTAACTAATGGGTTCAGAATGTGAGCTCTTTAAGGGCAAGGACTGTTTCACCCCCACTTTGCACACCCAGCACCAAGCACCAGGCCTGCCGAATAGTCAATGCTTATTAATTACCATGAGTGAGTCCCAAGATCATGGGGATTGGAGGCATTTTCTTATTTTCTGCATTCTAAGGTAGGACAGTATCAATTATATTCAAATAACGAGTATCGACTTGAATCAAAGCTGGGATCTCTTAATGATTTGGTTACCCATAAAGAGGGTTAGGGTTGCTCAAGAACCCAAAATACCAACACTCCAGGTCCTGCCAGAAGAATTCTCTCAGCCAAAGAAAAGCTTATTAAAAGTTCACTAAAAGTTCTCCATATTGGTCAGACTCTTAAGAAGCCTAGGTATCTGTGATGCTTGTATTGGGCAAGGAGAACAAAGTTAAGTGTATGCTAGGTCATTCTATGCAATTCTCACACCACACAGACTGAAGATGGGATTCTATATACAGAAAGGTTGTGGGAGGAATCTAGGGGTAGTCAATAGGTGGAGTTTGGGGAGGGTCTTCAGGAGGAGTCAGAGGAGATCAGACTGCAGTAATGAGTTTAGGGAAGGTGTTCAGGAGTTGAGATGAGGTCAAAATCCCAGTAATGAGTGATTAAGGGTGGGAAGTTGCTGGACCCTACCAGGAGACCACAGACAAAGGTGGGCAAGGCCAGTTCAAGGGTGGGAAACTGTAGGAACAAAGGAGGACTAAAGACTTGGGCTGAGCCACAACTTAAGACCCATTCATGCAAATGCCTTCCCTTGGGACTATTCAAGAAGAGCTCAAGGGGTGTCCCAGGCCTGTACCTCTAAGACTCAAAGAGAGCTCAAGGGGGCTCCAAGAGCCTGGGCCTCATCACTAAGAGTGAAATGGCTCAAATATATAGCTGCAATATGTGATATTCCAGGTGGAATTTAATAATTTTCCTAAACTACTTCATTACTTTTTTTAGGTAACTTCTTTCCAAGACTGATAAGATTTTCTGGCCTTGCCCAAAACAATCTCCCAATGTACTTGACTCATTCGGACAAAGCTGATGAGATATTTCCTCCCAATTAGATTTGTGTGTGATCTCATGGAGGGTTGGGACTATTTAAAAATTTTTTTTTTTTTAACTTTTCCTGCATCCCCTGGAGGATAGCTCAGTACTTGGCCCAGAGCAGCCACCTTCGAAATGCTTATCTACCTGAACTAAGAAATGGTAAATGGGAGGGATTCAGAGAGAGCTGGGAAGATATGTGTGGTCTGAAGAAGGAGAAAATGAGCAGAACCAGGAGAACAACTTCTGCTCTGCTGACAGCACTGTAAAGGCAAACCTACATTTAAACAGGATAAAGCTCCCTAGGCTCTCTTGGATTTCATCTTTGCTGAAGCTGATCTGGTCTGCAGATGGACCTGGGATGAGGATCTCTAGGTGCTAGGGGCTATTCTCTCTGACTCTCAACTTTGGCCTTCTGCAGACTGAGCTGGGGAGATGATGCAGTACTACGGTACTTGGGTTTTTACCGAAATTCCAAGATCACATTTCTCCCTGGCTTCAAATCACTGTCCCTGACAGTTTTCTCCCAAGTCCAAGGATACTATGCCTAGCAATAACTCAAGAATAGCCCCAGTAAAACAAACTGTATTTCCCCATCACAAGAACAAGCTGAAGTAATTCTCCTGTAAAAACAGGACTATCTTATAACCACAGAATTATCATGTACTGACTGCCAAAATTGTCATATTTAATCCAGAGGTCAAGATACAGATATGAACTCTGAAATCCATCTTGCTATAGTGATAACAGGCCAAAAGTATACTCTTGAGAAACCCCTCCCCCTGGTTTCCAGTGGTTAATGATGCCTTGAACAAAGTTGTAAATTATCACCTAATTAGCATGTCTACCAGATAATCCACTACTTTTCCTATTTAAGTCTGGCATCATTCCTATTAAATTTAAAGTTAGTAAAGGAGATCTGCCCCATACTGGTATTACAATGAACCTTTGCCACATTCACTTAAAGAATGTGCTTCAGTCTGTGAAATCATTCCAGGTTAACTAGTCCAGTATTCCAATCATAGGGGGTCTGAACCTCTTAAAAGGCATCATTGGGACAAGACAAGGATGTCAGAGCAGGGAGACTTTGTTTATGCTTTTCCTTCTTAGGCTGGATGCTGATCTGCTCCAAACTTCCTCATGCTCCTCCTCCATATTCCTACAGAGACCCAAGGAGCAGAAGGGGCTTGGGATCCCAGATGGGATAAGATCAGTCAGAACTTCAATGACTTCAGACTCAGAGTTCAACCTCCATCAGATCCTGTGGGTGAGATATGTGGGTGAGACAATTGTGATTTAATGGGAAGATGGAGCATAGCACCCTACAGACCTTTTCATTGTGGAAGGGAGCCTGGATAAGTAGCAGAGGCAATCCTGGCAGCCAGGACTTGGAGGGAGGCCTACCCCTGGCAAAGCTGAAGGACACACATCAAGAACTCAGAAAGGAAAAAAGAATTTGATGGAAATGGTGGCCAGCAGAAGAGAGGGGTCTTTGTTCAGACCAATCTGGCACCTGCATGTGCAGAGCTGGCTGCCAAAAGGCAGAGACCTCTCAGCTCCTAGTGCTTCTGCTTCTGCTTCCAGCCAGCCTACTCAGGTTCCTCCTAATGCCAAGAGTCCCACCCTGCCCTGCCCTGCCTACACCTCCTAAAATGACCTCTCTTCTCTCCAAAGCTCTTTCCAGGCTCCCAATCTTGACCCCAGGGACAGGATTCCTCCAGGTCAGCCAGCCATCAAACTAAGAATCTCTGAGAGTTCCCCTCCCTGATAGCTGTTCCACCATCTCCCTGTATCCCTTACTCTGCTCTGAGATTCCCAACCTCCTCAGCAGAAGCCCCAGGTCTTCCAGCTCTCCCCCTGCCACAATCATCTTCTTCCCCACAACACCATGTCGATCCTACATCCCTCCCCATTCTCCCACCAGTTCCTCTCCCTGGATTTCCTTCCCCTTCTGCCCCCTCTTTCTTCTCTACAGCCTGGGCTCCAGACTTTCTGGGTCCCACTTAACTCTCCCCCAAACTGAAGACATTTACCACCTTGGCCCATCCCCTTTCTTGCCCTTCTATACCCCAGTCATTACACTGAGGGAGTGTTTCCCTCCGTCTTGTTTTCATTTCTCAAGAGATGTTCTCTTTCTGGAAGACAGTTGAATCTTAATGAGAGCTGAGATCAGGACACCAGGACAGCTGGGTCCCAAGTCATATGTTACAGGAAATGTTATCAACCTTCTCTATCCACTTACATAAACCTTCACATCTGCCTCTAAGTCTAGAGGTTTTGCTGTCACCTGATTAAGCAACAGAAATCCACCCACTGGGAGGTCCCACTATTACCCAGGTTCTAATGGCAAGGGGAGATGTGCAGAAAGCAGGACCTGTTGGTCCCGGAGCACAAGGACAGCAGGAAATTAGGGAAGAGGCCAGAGAAGGACTGAAGGTGAGATTGCTGTTGGAGATGCAGGAGCTCAATGGCTCAGCACAGAATCCTTCATGATCCTTCTGGCTTTGTTTAGAACAAAAGTAAAGCCAGTCTCCACCCTCCTGGACCTTATCTGCCAATGGGCACTGGTGGGCAGCGAGTGGTCAAAGACTGAAAAAGACACTGGGCTGGGGCATCTTAGGGCCGATGCCACATTTGCAACGCCCACAATCACGAGAAAGACGGAGACTTTGAGTATCACAGGACGTTCCATCACAAAATATGCCAAACTCTCCAGGTAGAGGACAGAACGGAAACATCTCTTTGGACCCCAGCAAAGCCAGCCCCCAAACCAGTGAACCGATTCCACCAGAGAGCCACAGGCATTCAGAATAATAACGCTGACAGCCACAGCATCCTTCAGCCCTCCCACAAACCAATACAAGATCGATAGTTACTCACCAACCTCTCTCCCTTTTACTACCGTCCGCTGCCGCCCACATGTCTCCTGCTCTGAATGACCGCCCCTTGGGCTCTTATTTCCTTCACCAAAACTCCTCCCACCACAGGCTCCATGTGACCAACATCAGCCTATGAGAGGGCAGAGCTTCCTCACGGTTGAGAAGCTTCCTGTAGGCTCTGCCTCCCTTCAGCAAAACTCCTCCCACCACATATTCCATGTGATCATACTCAGCCTATCGGGAGACAGAGTTTACTCAAATCGGAGAAGCTTCCGGTAGGCTCTGCTTCCCTTCAGCAAACTCCGCCCGCCCCATGCTCCATGTGACCACATTCAGCCCATTAGGGCTAAGAGTCTATCTTCACGGATTGGAAGCTTCAAACTAGCCCCTAGGTCTATTCAGGCACCGGGGAGATCTTCCAGTCCTCATTCCGATCACAGGCACAGGTTGACTCTCATCGTCCAGGGAGAGGAGCACAGTGACATATGGCCATGGGCCTTGTTAGCTGAACTGGAGAGGAAAGGGCCTCTGGGTGGCTGTGTTTCTGTCTTTGTGTGTCTGTGGGTCTTGTGTCTGTGTATGAATGTCTTTGTTTCTGTGTGTGTCTCTGTGCCTGTGTCTTTGTGTCCGTGTCTCTGTGTGTGTGTGTCTGCATGTGTGTGTCCGTATGTGTCTGTGTCTGCATGTGTGTGTCTCTGTGTGTGTGTGCATCTGTGTGTCTCCATGTGTGTATCTGTGTGTGTCTCTGTGTATGTGTGCGTGTGAAATGAGCAAAACCAGAAGTATCACAAATATAAAAAAGGATAAAAAAAGGAATCTAGAGTGCATTGTGGCAGACGGGTGGCTCAGTGGATGGAACACTGGGTCTAGAATTCAAAAGACTCATGTCCTTGTGATCAAATCTGACCTTAGATACCTACTATGTGACCATGGGCATATCACTTAACCTTTTTTGCCTCAGTTTCCTCATCTGTGAAATGAGTGGGAGAAGAAAATGAAAAAGCCCTCCAGGACCTTTGCCAAGAAAACCCCAGAGGGATCATGAAAAATCAGACATGACTGAACACTGGCAGCCAAGAAGTTTCTATCCTTTACCACAGAAAACAAGAGTGAAGCCTCCTCAACATGAACTTGGGCTCCCACAAGAGAAACACTTTGTGTCATGGCAAAGAGATGGAGCAGACCTGAAGTGTCAGCATGTCCCCTGTTTGGATTTTCCCCTTTGCTTCCCAGGGGCCTGAGCCACCTCCACTCTGCTTGGGCTGTGCAGACAGGGTTTGTGGTTGACAAGGCTTTGTTAGAAGGAAGGGACCTGTGGGTCCAGAAAGGGGAAGCCCTGGGAGATGTGAGGCTGCCCAGAGAGCAGGGGGTGCTCTGTCCTGGGGACCCTCGAGGAAGGAGCTGCTGCTCTGAGCTGACTCCCTTGAACAAGGCTGAGGAGATTTTTGTTCAGGGCTGAAGCATTGTGGGAGGCCATTCATAACCCTGCAGACAGTAATAATCTCTAGCATCCTAAGGGTCCAGGCTGCTGATGGTGAGAGTGAAATATGTTCCAGACCCACTACCACTGAACAGGGCAGACGCCTCATCTCCCAGCCTGGTTGCATCATAGATGAGGAGCCTGGGGGTTCGCCAGGTTTCTGCTGGTAATACCGTACCTCTTTTAGATTCTCACTAGCTTGCAGCTGATGGTGACTCTTCTGGAGATTTGCTGGAGACTGAGTCAACACAATGACTCCTTGGAAATCTAAGAAACCCACAGAAGTAGAAGACAGAAATGGGTAAATGTCCAACTTAAAGAATATGAATGAAACAATTTTGTGGAGACCACAGGAATCTAATATGACTGACAAGTAGTTGTATTTGCTGTCAACATGAGACAAAAGAAATCACAAAGATCTCATAATGTCTGTAATGTGGGACCTGGCCTTGGTAGTCCACCTCCATCTGCCTATGTTGTTCCTCAACCTCCTCACTCATGGGACTGAGGGGTCATCATCAACATTTTCATCCCTGAAAACCTGTGATCTTCTCGAGTCTTCCCTACTCTGCTATGTCTTACCCTGAGCCCAGAGTACCAGTAGCTGAAGGAGCTGCCATGGGGAGACCATCCTGGCCATCAGAGCACTGGGAGGGCAGCAAGGAAGGAGGAAGCTTTTATAACCTGAGCAGGGCTCCCTGCAGGGCCCTTGGGTCTCCATATGACAAAGAGCTCCAGGTCTGGAAGGAGCCTCTTTTCAGGGACCTCTGAGAAGCCACACTAAGTCACATTGGCTGAGGCTGCCTCTGGGGGAGGAGCCTCACTCTTTTCTGTCCCCAAATGTGTGACCTCAAGAGTAAAGACAAGCTAATGATTAGTGACTGATAAAGGAATGATTACAGCTGGTCGGGAAATTGAAGAGTACCCCCCAACTAGAGTCTGAAATAATGACAAGTCTTTGCAAGGTAGCAGAGGTGGTAGGAGCTCAAAGGTTGTAGGAATTGGAGATCTCTCCCCAACTCTGCTCATGCACCCACCCCACTACTTCCCTCTGCTGAAGAAGGTGAGAATTCAAGAAGGCAATGGGAGTGTCTGACTCAGACTGAATAAATCCCAGTCTGGGTCCTGGGAAAAGCCTAGTAGAGTCTCTTTACTAGATAAATGTTTTGTTTTGTTTTTTCAGTGAATAGGTGAGATTGCTATAGTTGTTCTGAGCATTATGGAAGAAAAGGTTATATCTGCCCTTGCCTGCATTTTCCCATTCCAGACATGCACTAAAAGTGAGGACCCACACTATGGTCCATCCTATACCCTGCCTTTAATTGTTTCTGGAAGGATGAATCTGGGTAAATGTCTGGGCCAGTGCTATGAAGGTATGGATGACGGGCCAAGAAGCAAGGAGCCTGAAGAGTGTCATTCATTCCTGTATAATTGCTTCTGTCCTGGCAGATTGCAAGAGCCCCTCTTTGGTCCACGTGCCTCTAGCCACTCCTTCCTCCATTCAATCAAAGTTGAATGCACATGTGAAAAGATTGCTTCTTCAGCTGGGTACAAAGCAGAATACTAAGTTCTGGTGACACAAGTTAGAAAGCAGAAGTCTCTCCTCCCTAGGCGTCCTTATTCTAATGGACATTGCTATCAAATAATAAAAATGATGACAATGATCATATAAATGTCATTTCATGGTACCTGCAAGTTTACAAAGTACATTAAGATGTTGTCTCATTTTGTGATTATACTGGCACTAGGAGGCAGGTGCTATTGGGTATTAGAACTGATAGGGGGTACTAAACCCATTTTACAGATGAGGAAATGGACTCAGAGGTAGTCACATGCTCAGGTTTTCACAGCTAGCAAAGATGTGAGGCAGGATTTTAAATCAGGTCTTTCTGACCAGATGAGATTTTCTGTCCCCAGTGGAGAGCCTTAAGCCCTGGAGAGGGAAAAGAGATGGGGGACAGGAGTTCACACCTTGTAGGCTTTGAAGGTGCTTCACCAGACTCTGCTTATGCACTTCTCCCACCACGTCCTCTTCCTGGAAAAGGCATGAATTCAAGGAGGCAGAGAGGAGGACTAAGCTGAGGCTAGACAGCCTCTACTTGGGGACATTGAGAAAAATGTAGGTGAATGGATCCAATCAGTCACTAGAGGTTACTGTAGTTATTCTGAGCACTGGGGAGGCAAATTGTATGCCTACTCAAATCCCCATTATGGAACATAACTTTTTAAAAAAATATTGAATATTGAGAATCAAATTGATTTCTGAGTGAAATTTTTCTGCCCAAGCTCTTATCAGTCAGGGCAATGTGAGACAGCAAAATCTCTGGAGACTTCCAGTGGCCAAATTGAGAAAAGCAATGCTCAGGTGAAGTCTGTCAGTGTGTTTTGTTGCCAACATCCCTTTAATTGGTTGAAGAAGTGAGAGAG
>JAQQSW010011222.1:0-12812 GCA_028646575.1 Pseudocheirus occidentalis
CTGACTGAAGAAAGCAATACCTTAAAGAGCAAATTATCTCACATGGCAAAGGAGGCCCAAAAAGCCAATGAAGAGAAGAATGCCTTAAAAAGTCGAATTTTCCAGATGGAGAAAGAGTCTCAAAAGCATTCTGAAGAGAATAATGACTTGTCCTAAGAGCAGATGGATGGTCTGGACTAAGTTATGTTCAGGGTTTTTGTTTTTAAATTCAGTAATCTTGCACCATTCTACCTAAATGTTCAAACAAAGTATTTTGAAGATATAATTTTATTGGTGATTATAGCAAGACACAAATTGAAGTCTAAATGTTTCTTTAAGCAATGTGTGTATTAGAATCATAAATGTTAGTGTTGAAAAGACCCTTGGATACCAACTAATCCAATCTCTTCACATTATATAGGTTTTTGTGCAGATTTAAGATGCCAAAACTTAAAGCTGCATTAAAACTTTTGGAGACACTGTAGGTGAAGAAACTGAAACTCTAAGATGTTAAATGACTTGCCTGAGGCTGTACAGATAGATTAATTTCTCAAAGAATCAGTAATTAATTTAATATAGTCCTTAGACCTTCTTATAGCAGGCAAGAAAATGTTTTGCTGTTGTTGTTTTTATTCTCTTTTAGGAATATGATACATGAAGATTTTTAAAAGCCTTGAGTAAAGAGAGAACAGTCTTTGGCAGCCTTTACGTTATACCAAGCATCCAGATGAAAACTGCACATTTCACTCTATTCTATTTGGCATTAACAGACAATGTGATTTGAAAAACAATTGACTGAACTTTTTATCTTATTAAATTATGAGCTGAGGTCAAGAACTGTCTTAGTCTCCCTTATAACCTTCCATAGAGTATATACATCCAAATACTTCTGTGAAGTAACTGCTCAGTAAATGTTTGTTGGATAAATTGAATGAGTGGATGGACAGATGGATGGACGAATGGACATAATAGCTATAGTCTAAAAAACTATAGTCTAAAAAAAACCACCACGAACTTGGAGATGAAGTTTCTATTGCTGGATAAAATAACTTTGTCAAGTTTCAGTTTCACAATAAAAGTAGAGAACCTTTTAAGAAGCGACAGTACATTCTGACTTTATAGTTTTAAAAAGGGAACAACATATGTCACATGAAACTTTTTTTGACATGACAATACCTGGAATAATTAGATACATAAAGAACAATGAAGAACTGAAAGTTTCTAAGTATATTATGAATAGTTATTATCCACCATCAGTGCCTTTCAAATGTCACGAGAGTGCTTTGTTGAGTGTGTGTCTGTTTGTAGTGAAGTACAAAACTTTTTTTGACACTCTTCTTCCAAGTAGTTTAGCACATTTTAAATCTCTATATTGAACTATGGGAAGTCATTCCAAAATTAAAGCACTCAAAACCTTTATTTTGAAAAGTCTGAATGGTGTCCATCAAAGCAGACACCTTGAAAACACTCTTTTCAAGTATTTATTGAGCACCATCATCTGAAAATGTCAGATGTACTCTCATTTAAATAATTTGACAGCTCCCAAGAAGACACCTGATGAGTATTGCATTTAATTGTCAAAAGTATAGCAGAGTCCAAAAAAGTTTTTTTCTTCTTCTAAGGACTTGTTAATTCAGAATGCTCATAAACTTTTTTGTGTGTTCCTGGCAGTTAAAATGAAATTATTAAATTTAGAATGAAAATGTACTTTGGTTAAGTGACTTGCCTGTGATCATACAGTGGCAGAGTGGAGACCCAAACCCAGGGCCCCTCATTTCAAATCTAGTGATCTTTGTACTATATCACATTGCAGCCTCTAATGTCGTAAATATCTCCATGCACAATTTTAAATTTTAGAGATTCATTTTACCACAAAAAATACTCAAGATTTTTCTAAAAAGAAAAATTAGACTCTAGGTTTCTCAAGTCATAAACATAGGCTTCATGTATTCTCTATTACTTCCTTTATTTATTGTTATTATCTTTTGGATATGATAGCATTGTTTGTGCATTGCCTAATAAATGCAAAGATGGATGAGACATGGTTCCTGTCCTTAAGAAACTTGCAGTCTGGAAGGAGTGATGACAAAATCATGGGTGGTTCATAGAAAAATCTAATTTCTACATTTGAAACTCATCAAAATAATGGTTTTAAAAGAGAAATCTTTGATCAGAAGGAAGATTTGTAAGTACCTTTCAGTACTTTCCCATTAAATCAGGAAATTGAATTTTGTACAATTCATGAAGTCCACAAACATTTATAAAAGAGTTACTTATATGCCAAGCACTGCGGTAAGTGCTGGAGATACAAAGAAAGGCAAATCTAAATGAGCCCCTGAAGGATTGAAATGGAGCATTTGTAAGTTTGGCTAGATTCCCACCAATTGGAGAGAAGAATTAATTAATATGTTTATTTTCAATTCCCTAAAGAAATAAAATAGGGGTTTAGGTCATGAAGTAGAGTGAGTTTGAAATTGGTAAACTTATAAACCACTTTAAAAAATGGAAAACAGGTATAGTTCTTTTTTTCTAGATGAATAAGAACAAAGCCTTTTCCAGATATTGGATTCCATTATGCAGAATCACAGAGTGTCCATGCTTAAAGGTCTCAAAGTTCATGTAGTACAGCACATACCTGAACAAGAATCACCTCTACAGAGTATCAGATGGTTGTTATCCAGTCTTTACTTAGGGAACTCAGGAGAAGGGAATCCACCACTTACTGAGGGAGTCCCTTCCACTTTTGCATAGCCCTAATGATTAAAAGTTGACCTCAAGCCTAAATTTGCTTCTTTCCACGTTCTAAAATATTGCATCTTCTCCCTGTGAATCTTTGTTCTGCCCTCTGGAACCAAGCAAAATAAGCTTAATTTCTCTTTTATGAGATAGCCCTCTAACTACTGTAGGATAGCTATCATGTTTCCTTAATAGAATTATCATTTTTATCTGCCACTGCAAATCCAAAATGGCTCAATTCAAAATTCTTCATCAATATACCATTTCACCCCAATCAGGACTGTCTCTTTATCATTCTATTAACACTTTTGCTTAGACCCAATTGTTTGCCATTGTCCATACTTTTCATCTCATTCCATTGCCTTCCCTTCTCCTCTTCACATTCAAATCCAAAGCTTCATGGGTCCTTCAAGGTCCAGATTTACTTTCTTCAGAAATTTTCCCTTACTAACCTCACTTCAGGATGATCTTTCTCTCATTTTTCTTGACATAATAGGTCCTCAAAACAAATGTTTGAATTGAATTTAACTGCCCCCAGTTTTGCATATTGTTCAGAATCTGTGGTTATATGAAATAGATAGAGGTTTACAGTCATATTGCTTTTAGTGAAGAGGACTGTATTAATTGTACACTTTACCATAGGAAGTGAACCACAATTAAGCCTGGGACTGCATCCCCTTTGTGAGGTGCTACCTCCTGGGGGCCAAGGCTTTATTAATTATCTTCACTCCCATGGGGAGTCTCCTGCCTGTTTTAGGGCAATGATTATTTGGAAAAATATACTCTGGATAGTTAAATATTTATTAATGGATTTTTCCCCCTGTAAAATATCTTAAGTTTATTGAAAATGAAACAGAAAACAATATAAAGCTTCAGTTCCACAGATATAAAGGAGCAAGTCCCCTTATTTGAATTAAACCAAGGAAAGAGGAAGTAACCACACAGACATGGTGGCTGCACTGGGAAATGGTTACCACAAAACATCCAGACTTCTTCAACTTAGGGATGTCTTCCAATTATTCTAGTATAAACCAAAAATTTAATTGTTGGCTTTTATGAGCCTTCAAGCTAGTTCTAATGGATCCCTGCCGCTGTCTTTCACTCTGGATCTGGAATGCATTTTCCATGCCAAAATGTGATTTTTTTCACCCTAAACCCAAATGGAAAGGCAGTGTACAATGAAGTTCAAAAACAGAGTGGAGAAAATGGATAAAACCTGTACTGTGAGTTTGAGGAAAACATATTCCCAGAAAAAATAACCTTAAAGGTCAAAGAAATGAAGCTAAGAGTTATATAGAGAACCTAACTCTGGCAAGAAAAGGATGACCCTTAATGATTTTCTTTTTGAAGGAAGACTCTATAACGGGATGGGCGGGGGGGAACATGTGACCTTGAGGCCCCATATGGCCCTCTAGGTCCTCAAGTGTGGCCCTTTGAATCCAAACTTCATAGATCCAAACTTGGATTGTCAAAAGGTCACACCCATGGACCTAGAAGGCCACATGTTCCCCACACCTACTCTATTATCTTAGAGATTCCTTGTCTCACCTGAATATCTGATAAGATCAACTACAGAGAAAATATCCCACTGGAACAAAGCCTGTCTTTGGCAACTCCTAAGGTTAACATATTCTAGTCCTGAGGTTAACGCATTCCCCCCAAATCACCTGCCAACTTGTCCCTACTACTCAGCCTTAAGGAAGGTGGCTAAACAGCCTCCCCTGATATCTTTTTGTTACCTGTAATATAGCCTCAAGACTGAGTAAAATCCTTTATATGTGTGTATCTCTGTCCTGCCCTATCCAATTGGCAGCCTCCCATCCTCTGATGCTAATTAAACCCTTTTATCCCTAGTGTTGCCTCTTGATTGTCAAATGGACCTGTGTGGGAAGAATTACTTGTGGGAGCATTCCAAGACCTCTGATTTGAGGTATTTCCCAGTGCTAGCAGTGAGCTTCTCTGCCTCCTGTCCTTTTTTCGCAACAGCTAAGTTGAAATATGTCCATCACCAGGGCAGCAGAAAATCCTCCATCCTGTATTTCACAGTAAAGGAGGTACCTATGTTGCCACCAGCTGAAGGACTCAGATGTTGACTCTCTCTCTCTCTCGTGATCACTTCTTTCAGTAGTGACTTTGGCTTTTCACTTGAAATACTTAGATTCCAGTCTCCATTCTTCCAGGGACCTGTTGTATGACTTCAGATGGATCAGTTTGCATGTCTGGGCTTCAGGTTCCCTTGCTACAAAATAAGAAGTTGTAGATAACCTTTGAGGCTCCATCCTCCTCTGGTGTTTTAAAGAATGTACCTTCAATCAATCTCTTTAATGCATAATATAATACTTATAAAGAATTCACAAGATCAACATTGTTTTCATTTTCATGTTAGTGTCCTTTGACCTTGTTGTCATGGAAGACAACACCTTTGTTTGTGCATAATGTTTATTTGAGTTCTTGACTCAGAAAAGATAGCACTATTTTTTTTTTTATCATTGTCTTTGTGGGGCAACTGGGTGGTTCAGTGACTAGAGCACTGGACCTGGAGTCAGGAAGACTTGAGTTTGAATATAGTCTCAGATACAAGCTATGTGACCTTGGGCAAGTCACTTAACCTCTGTTTGTCTCATTTTTCTTGTCTATAAAATGGGAATAATGATAGCACCTACATCCAAGGGTTATTATGAGGATCAAATGAAATAATATTTGTAAAGCACTTAGCACAGTACCTGGCATACTGATTGTTATCATCATCATCATCATCATTAATCATCTTTTTCCCATTTAAGCAGAGGACAGCAGCAATGAATTACTTAGATAATTGAGGTCCCCCTAAGCATTTTAAATGGAAATAGCCAGACACTTAAAACAAATGCAGTTATTCTGTTTGAATTGTTTAGATCCTGCCTCCTCTTCTTGGCGTGCATACACAGAGCATACTTGGTTTTTTGTCTATCATGGAAAATTTGAGATTTGGGCATTTGTTTTTAACATCTGCTTACCTCTTTGGTCTATTTTCAGTGTTAGACATATTAGTTATGTGCTACTGTTTTGTTTGGTATTCTGAAATGCAGCTGTCGTCTGCATGAGTCTTTATAGAATGACTCAAGAATTGGCAGAAGACAAGCAATGGTATTAAAATACCTGTTGGCAGCTAGTTCTGTCGCAATACCCTCAGTTCCTTGGAAATCGAGAGCCTCCAAGCTCAAATGCCACCTTCCTTTCACAGTCTCTTTAGCTGTCAGTGGCTTCTTTTCTAAGGCCCCAATGTATTTACTCTGTATGTGCGTTTTATATACCAATTCATGTACATTACAGAGCCAAGTGTCTACAAAGAGCAGCAAAGAGGTGAATGGTATGTCTGCCCTACTCTCCCTCCTCCCACTTAGAATGTGAACTCTTTGAGGGCAGGACTGGTTTTTGTCTGTTGTTTAGTTTCTTATCATAGACAGCTTTATCATTTGCCTCTTTTCAATGCTGTATAGATACATGGCACTGCAATCTGACCTTTGGTTTAATCTAAGGTCCCCCAGGCCTTGCCATCTACCAAAACCTCTTTCTCTCTCCCTTCTACATCATTGGGAAGGCAAGTAATTAGATAAAGGTTATACATGTATAGTCATACAAAACATTTCCATATTAGTCATGTTGTAAAAGAAAACATAGACAACCCCTCCGCCCTTAAATAAAAATAAAGCTTAAAAAAGTATATTTTAATCTGTATTTAAACTCCAAGAGTTCTTTCTTTGGGAATGGATAGAATTTTTCATCATAAGTCCTTCAGAGTTGTCTTTGATCATTGTGTTGCTGAGAATAACTAAGTCATTCAGTTGATCATTTTATGATGTTACTATGTACAGTTTTCTCCTGGTTCTATTCATTTCACTTTGTATCAGTTCATGTAAGTCTTCCCAGGTTTTTCTGAGAGCACTGTGCTCATCATTTCCTAAAGCACAATAATATTCCATCACAAACGTATACCACAACTTGTTCAGCCATTCCCCAGTTGATGGACCTCCCCCAAATTTCCAGTTCTTTGCCACCAGTAAATAGCTGCTATATATATTTGCCACAAGTAAATAACTGCTATATATACACATATATATGTATATATATATGTAAATATTTTTTGTACATATGGGTCCTTTTCCTTTTTGTATTTTTATTTCCTTTGGGATACGGACCCAGTAGTGGTATTGCTTGATCAAAGGGTATACATGATTTTATAACCCTTTGGGCACAGTTCCAAATTGCTCTATATAATGGTTGAATCAGTTCATAACTCCACCAATTAGTGTCTCAATTTTCCAATATTACGTCCAACATTTGTTATTTTCCTTTTCTATCCTATTAGCCAATCTAACAGGTGTGAGGCAGTACCTCAGAATTGTTTTGATTTGCATTTCTCCCATCAATAATGATTTGGAGTGTTTTTTTTTTAATATGGCTATACATAGCTTTGATTACTTTATCTAAAACCTGACTATTTATATCTTTTG
The DNA here is from genome assembly GCA_028646575.1 of Pseudocheirus occidentalis. Lineage (NCBI taxonomy): Eukaryota > Metazoa > Chordata > Mammalia > Diprotodontia > Pseudocheiridae > Pseudocheirus > Pseudocheirus occidentalis. The sequence goes on from JAQQSW010011222.1 coordinate 7,209, forward strand.
ATCATTTTTCAACTGGGAAATGGTTCTTATTTCTATAAATTTGACTCAATTATCTATATATTTCAGAAATGAGGCCTTTTAACAGAGAAATTTACTTCAAATTTTTTTTTGCAGTTTTGATAGCTAACTGTATTTCCTTTCATTCTCTTCCCCCCCCCCAACCCCTGTTTATTCTATTTTCTCTCTCCTTTCATCCTATCCCTCCTCAAAAATATTTTGCTTCTAACTACTGCTGCCCCCTTCTATTACCCCCCTTCTTTTATTCTCTCTTCCTCCTATTTTCCTGTAGGGTAAGATAGTTTTCTGTACCCAACGAGTGTGTGTTATTCCCTCTTTGAGCCAATTTTGATAAGAATGAGATTCAAACATTCCCTACCACCTCCCCCATCTTACCCTCTACTATAAAAACTTTCTTGCTTCTTTTATGTATTCTTTTACTTCTCCCTTTTCCTTTCTCCCAGTGCATTCCTCATTCTTGCCCTTAATTTTGTTTTATTTTTTTAATGTCATCCCATCATATTCAACTCATACCAGGGCCCTTAATCTATATATACTTTTTCTAACTTCCCTAATAATGAGAAAGTTCTTATGAGTTACAAGTATTATCTTCCCATGTAGAAATAAACAGTTTAACTTTAAAGTTCCTTATGATTTTTCTTTCCTGTTTACCTTTCTATACTTCTCTTGAGTCTTGTATTTGAAAGTTAGATTTTCTATTCAGTTCTGTTCTCTTCGTCAGTTCTGTTCTCTTCGTCAGGAATACTTGAAAGTCCTTTATTTCATTGAATATCTATTTCCCCCCCTGAAGATTGTACTCAGTTTTGCTCCTTTGCCTTCTGTAATATCATATTCCAAGCCCTATGATCCTCTGATGTAGAAGCTGCTAAATCTTGTGTTGTTCTGACTATGGCTCAACAATATTTGAACTGTTTCTTTCTCACTACTTGCATTATTCTTTCCTTGACCTGGCAACTCTGGAATATGACTATAATATCCCTGAGAGTTTTCAATTTGGAATCTCTTTTAGGAAGTGATTGGTGAATTCTTTTGATTTCTATTTTCCCCTCTGTTTCCGGAATATCAGGGCTATTTTCCTTGAAAGTTTCTTGAAATATCATGTCTAGGCTCTTTTTTTGATCCTGACTTTCAGATAGTCCAGTAATTTTTAAATTATGTGAAATATCTCATTGAAAAAGCAATTGACCTGAAACTTTTTTCCAGGTCAATTGTTTTTCCAATGAGATATTTCACATTATCTCCTATTTTTTCATTTTTTGGTTTTGTTTTACTGTTTCTTGATGTCTCATAAAATCATTAGCTTCCACTTTCTCACTTCATATTTTTAAGGAATTATTTTCTTCAGTGATCTTTTAGACCTCATTTTCTATTTGAACAATTCTACTTTTCAAGGATCTTTTAAAAGTGAATTTGTGTGCCTCTTTTTCCATTTGGTCAATTCTGATTTTTAAGGAGGTCTTCTCTTCAGTGAATATTTGTATATATACATTTTCTATTTAGCCAATTCTACTTTTCAAGGCATTCTTCTCCTCACTGGATTTTTGTATCTCTTTGACCATTTGGCCTATTCTGATTTTTAAGGTGTTACTTTCTTTAGTATTTTTTTGTGCTTCCTTTGTCAAGATGTTGATTCTTTTTAAAATGATTTTCTTGCATCACTTTCATTTCTCTTTCCAGTTTTGCCTCTACATCTCTTGATTTTTAAAATCTTTTTGAGCTCATCTATGGCTTGAGACAAATTTGTAATTTTCGTTGAGGCTTTGAATATAGGATTTTTGACTTTGTTGTCTTTTTTTGAGTGTGTATTTTAGTCTTCCTTGTCTTTCCTTTGATCTTACTTCCATAGTAACTTTTTATAGTCATAATGTTTTTTCTATTGTTTGCTTATTTTTCCAGCCTGTTTCTTGACTTTTAATTCTTTGCTAACGTGGGTTTCTGCTTCTAGGGTAGAGGTTTAGTATACCCCCATCCTTCAGGGGTTTTGTGCAGCTTTTTCAGAGATACTTCTAGGGACCTGTAAGTTTTTAGCTCTTCCAATCTGATATGTTCTAAAGAGAGGTGTGTTTACTACTCACCTGGCCTATGCTGTGGTCTGTGAGTGACCACAAGCATGTTTTTCTGCCCTGGAACTATGACAAAGGTCCCTGCTCCACTGTGGCTGTCAGTTCTGGTGTATTAATGTTCCTTCTCACCCTGGGACTGCTACCCAGGACTGCAACCAAGATTCAAATATGGACAAAGCAACAGAGTCCTGCCCCTCGTGCCAGCAGAAAGATCCCTGTAATCTCCTTCTGACCAATTAGTTGTTCAACCCTCTTATAGTCTTTTGCCTGTGTGTTCTGGAAGCAGCTGCTACAACTGCTGATACTGCTCCTGGTTTGCTTGGTTCCAGTCTGTACACATGCCCTGCGCTTGTCTGTGCTTACTCTCACAGTTATAGTATCACAGTCCTTTCCTGACAACCTTTTAAATTGTCTTTGGCTGGAAAGTTGTTTCACCAACCCTTTTGCAGGTTCTACTGCTACAGAATTCATGCTGTGACATTACTTAAAGTAATTTCAGAGGAGTTTTGGGAAGAGCTCAGGTGAGACCCTGCCTTTTCTCTGCCATTTTGGCCCTGTCATTCTGCCTCTACTTAAAGACCCAAAATGAAGGGGAATCCACTACTTTTAAGGCAGCCCATTGCACTTTGGGGTAGCTCTAAAACTTGGCAATTTCAACTAAAAATCTTTTCCCCCTACAATTTTAATCCATTATTCCTAGTTTTTCCTTCTTGGGACAAACAGGATAAGTCAAATTCCTCTTTTCCACTAGCAGACCATCAAATTCCTGAGGTCAGCTATCACAACATTCTCCCAAATATTCTCATTCATAATTATGCTAAGCTTCCTCAATTCTTTCAACTAGAGCTCACAAAACATGGACTTAGCATCATATATTTAGAGCTGGAAAGAACTCATGAGGCCCTCAGATCTAATGCCCTTGTTTTGCACATGAGGAAACTGAGGCTCAGAGATGTGAAGAGATTTGTCCAAGGTCATAAAGCTATAAGTTATAGAATCAAGATTTGAACCCAGGTCCTCTAACTCCATTTCAGTCCTCTCACAAAAAAAAAAAAAAGAAAAAGATTATCAGAACATTCACTTGTAGTAGATATACCCACATAGGTGGGCGCTGGGTTATGTGTCTAGGATCAAGTCCATGATTACAGCTATCTTGACTGAATAGGACTGATTGCTCAAATCCAATATATTGTGCAGAAATGCATTATTTAAACACACCAACAATGTTCAGCAAAATAAGGCTTTGGAATACTGTGAGCGCTTTAGGAGAAGTGTGTTGGCCACAAATCACTAATAGCAACAGGGTCTGTGTCAGCTCAGGAAAGGATAGACCCAGATTTGGACAGAAAGGCTTGCGTCACACAGGTCACTTTGGTAAAACCCAGTGGGGTATCTTGCACAATGACTATTTGATTATCTGTAGGCAGGACCATACGTCCTTGTCTTTCACAGAATTCAAATTTATTTAAAATTAAAGTGCTAAAAATGCCTTTAAAAAAATACTCAACGAATATGTTAACACAGAGAATCTTAAAGTTGGAAAGAACTTAGAGGTCATTTAGACTTTTCTGGGACTACTTCCAACCTTTAATTCTATGCTAAAATATCATCTTGTGGAAAAAAGAAAATTCTTCCCTTCTATGTTTGATTTATTGTCTAGATAGCCTTTTACAAAAGGAGACAAATATAGGGATAGGGTCCAGGATTGGTGTAGGGAACTCCCAGAAAAGAAAACCCCCTCTCTCCATATAGAGCAGTGGTTGTCAACCTTCCTAATGTCCTGACCCTTTAATATTCGTATATGAGTGTATCTGCATGTGGGTGGACCCGCCTGGAGATAGAGGAGCTTTCTAAGACCATGGGAAATATGTTTTCTGATGGTCTTAGGAGACTCCTGTGACCCCTGTGAAAGGGTCGTTCCACCCCCAAAGGGGTCGTGACCCACAGGTTGAGAACTGCTGATATAGAGCAATGCCATCTCTGTAACTTAAAGTCTTTAAAGAAAATTTTTAAAGGATTATTTAAAAGGATTTTTTAAACTTGTTTTTCCATTCATTTATAATTTGTCTCTTCCACTGCACCCACCATGATAACAACACTAACAACGACAAAACCCTGAACCAAAAAACCATCTTAAACATACATAGTCTAGCAAACAACAACAACAACAACAAAAACCCATAATGGCCATGACCGTGAATGTATGTGTTAGAGAGACTTTTTAAAATACCCAAATGAAGTCTTTCTTTCCCTTTGCTATTTATTTTAGTAGTTAACTTTTTTGTTTGTTTTTAAAGTCAGAGGTGATATTACTACTGATCTTAGGAGACACAATTATTAGTTGACTGACACTTTTTTTCCCCACCTGCTGAATCACTGCCTCTAGAATAGAACCCAAATATGTTTCACAATGCAAGATTTTGGTTCATATCCTTGACCAAAAAGGAAAAGTTCAGAAATCTTCAAGCCCCAGTTCCTCCACTGTTTCAGTGCTGAGCTATTTTGGGTGCCTTCCCATGGGGCCCTTCTCTGCTCTGATAGGGATTCTGGATGACTGATTCAACATGACCAATCTCATGCCATGCTTTGTTTCCCTGTTGCCACTTTTGCAATAACTATTGATGTGAGTTTTTCTACCGGGAATACAAGCTGAAAATGTGCATTGGCTCCACCAGGCCCAGGAATCGTCCCTAGTATGAATTAGAAAAGAGAATTTTGTTCTGAGCCTCCACATTAAAGTGGCAACTAAAGTGATTTGCATAGTTACCAGGAGAACGCAGGGGAAGGTTAATGTTCAGTTACTATGCAATTATCATTATTTCCAATAGAGTTAACAGTACCACATAGTGGATACATTTTCTCACTGCAAAATAATCATGTTAAATTGTTTTTGTGGTAACTATGCAATTAGCTTCTTTTCCCCATGTTTGTCTGATGCTAGCCATTCTTTTGTTGAGCAGAGAACAGCATTTAGTGCTAGCTATTTTGGTTACAAATCTCTTTTGATTTTCCTGTTTGCTGCAGACATACAGGAAAATACAGTTTTTTACCTGGTCGTTTGTTATTTGGAATGGAGTAATTTTATCAGGGTCTTAATTAACCAATTAGCAAACATTTATTAAGCACCTATTATGTGTCAGGTACTGTTGCTATACACTGAAGATAGAAATGCAAAGGGAACCCCTTTTCTTAGAGATCACATTCTATTCCTTCACAGTATAGTGAATAAACAGCTATCCAGAGAGCTGAACTCCTTACCCTGGCATTAAACGCTTTCCACAATCAGGCTCCTGTTTACCACTCCAGCCTTATTTCACAATATACCTGTATTAATAATGAGATATTCACAACACCCATGATGGTTATGAATATGTTGGTGTAGTTTTGGATCACAAAATATAGCAAACTCTCCACATGGAAGGCAGAACCAAGGTCTTTATTCAGAAACCATAACACTGAGTCCCAAAACCAGAAGGACAAGTCCCAAAACCAGAAAGCCAAAGTCATTATAATGGTCACAAAG